>JAODAL010017220.1:0-78405 GCA_025379985.1 Phyllomedusa bahiana | reverse complement strand
AATAGAATTGGGCCCCCCACAAACTACCCCTTTTGTAGCGTGTTACAATGGGGATTTTTACCCCAACACAACAAGGGGAAAAAATTTGAAATTTAAACCCATTTGTTGGGGAAATTTTAGGCTCCCAAAAAAAAAATATAATTTTGGTGGCGTTGAAAAAAGGGGTTTTTATTTTTTGTGGGCACCCCAAACCAAAAAAAAGTTTTAATTAACCCCGGGAATGAAAAATTGGCAATAGAATTGACCCCACCAAAAACTAGAAGCTTTTTTAGCGTGTTAAAAAATGGTTTTTTTTTTCCTTTCGCCACACAACAAAGAAAAAATTTGGGAAATTTAAACCCTTTTGGCTTGTAAATTTAAGGCTACCAAAAAAAAAAATTAAATTTTTGGCTTTTAAAAAAAGAGGTTTTTTTTTTGCCCAGCAACCACCAAAACCAAAGTTTAAATTTAAACCCCTGGGGTTAAATTTGCGAAATAGAATTTAAACCCACCCCCAAACTAGTAGTTTTTGTAGGTGTTTCAATGGGGTGTTTTCTACGCCACAAAAAGAGATAAAATTTTTTTTTAAAACCCCCTTTCCCTTTGTAAATTTGGGCAAAACCAAAAAAAAAAAATATTTATTTGCTTTGAAAAAAAAACGGTTTTTTTTGGTCAGCACCCCAGAAAAACAACGTTTTAATTTAAACCCCTGGATGAAAATTGCGCAAAGAAATTTGAGCCAAACAAACTAGTATTTTGGTAGCGGGTTAAAAAGGGGCGTTTTTTTCTACGCCACACAAAAAGGGGAAGATAAAAATTGAAATTTAAACCCTTGCTTGTGAATTGGCTCCCCAAAAAAAATATTATTTTTTGGCTTTGAAAAGGGGTTTTTATTTTTTTTTCAGCACACCAGCAAAAAAACCGTTTAAATTTAACCCCCTGGATGTAAATTGCGCAATAGAATTAAAGCACCCCCAAAAAAATAAAGGTTTTTGTTTTGGGAAAAAAACGCTGTTTTCTTTAAATGAATACAACAGGAATTTTGCTTAAACCCCCCACTTGGAATGAATGAATATGCGGGGGGGCCGTGACGAAAACCGGGTTTTTCCAATCCAATCCCCCAAAAAAATCAGAAATAAAAACATTCAGGGGAACTTCCTGAGCCCAAGCTGGGGCCACCCCACAAAAATCGCTGTGAAAAAAATCGGGTTCTTCAAAAAGGGGCGCTATCCCCCCGCACAGCCCCTTTCCCCCGCCCATTTCAGTGGAGGAGTGTGAGCTCCCAGCGGCGCTGGGGCTTTTAAAAGGGCGGTACGTCCCCAAAATTTCCCCCCGGTTTTCTGATTGGCTTCATCTCTGAAACAGGGTCTTTGGCCAGGCTATCCCTTTTCCCTCCCAAGTGTTTTTGCCCCATGAAACCCATGTGCCCCAAAGCCATTTTTAAATGAAAACCACTTCTTCCCGCAATCACCCCAAAGTTCGTTTTCGTTACAAACCCCGAAGTTTTCCTAAAATTTCAAAAACGAATTCCACTTCGTTAGAAACGATTCGCCCATCTCTAGTGTCCAAACTATCGTTATCGAGACGATAGTCGATATCGTCAATTATTGACGATATCCGATAGTCGATAACCTGAATTCTCGCAGATTATTCTGTGGGGAGAGGAAAAACACCTTCAATATTCCACCCAAACAGGGTGGATAAGCTGGAATTAAATCAATCACAACAGTCAAATGGATACGTGCTACATCTTAGGCAAGACAATAGGAACAAGAGTCACAGAAAAAAGTCACAGACTATTCACTATCCTGTCCTGTACCACAGGATGATCTTAAACCTGCATGACCCCAAATAAAAGTGCCAGAAGGGAGTGCGTATTATTTGAACCATCTTTTTACTTCGATCTGGACATTGACAATCCTGTCCTCGGACACAGATGACCCTTAAAAACTGTCTGACACAGATTAAAAAATGCCGAAAAAAGGAGTCTTTCAACCACCATTTTAGTTGAACTGGTCCATTGACTATGCCTGTCATGGACCGCTGCCATGACCCTTAAACCTACAGACCACAGATTAAATAAAGTTGCCGGAAAAAGGAGTCTTGGAACCCCAATTTTTGTGTGAAAGGACCTTGACTATGCCTGTGTGGACGCAGCATGACCCTTAAACTGTTGAACACAGATAAAAAAGTGCGAGAAAAAAAGGTGTCTTTCGAGGCCACCATTATAGTTGAACTGTACATTGACTATGCCTTCCTGGACGCGCATGACCCTTATACCTGTTGACCCACTAAATTTAAAAGTGCCAGAAAAAGGTGTCTTTCAACCTCAAATTTTAGTTTAATGGAAATAAAGACTATTCCTATCCTGGACCTCCAGCATGTCCCTTAAATCTAATGGACCCACAGATAAAAGTGCAGAAAAAAGGAGTCTTTCACCACCATTTTAGTTGAACTTGTACATTGACTATGCTGTCTTCTTGGACTCAGCATGACCATTAACCGTCTGACCACAGATTAATAAGTGCCGGAAAAGGTGTCTTTCAACCTCCATTTTAGTTTAACATGACATAGACTATCCCTGTCCTGGACCGCACGCATGACCTCTTTAATCTACATTTGACCGACAGATTAAAAAAGTGACAGAAAAAAGGAGTTCTTTTGAACCTCCCCATTTTGCGTTGAACTAGGATATTGACTTATGCTTTTTCCTTGACCGCAGCTTGATCCTTAAACCTGTCTGACACAGATTAAAAGTGCCGGAAAAAAGGAGTCTTTCAAACCACCATTTTGTTGAATGGGACTTAGACTATCCCTGTCCTGACCGCAGCATGACCCTTAATAAATGCTACATGACCCACAGATTAAAAAAAGTGCCAGAAAAGGAGTCATTGAATCACCATTTTAGTTGAAAACTGGGACATTGACTATTGGCCTGTCCTGGATTGCAGATGACCTCAACTGAGAAAGTCTTTGAAGCAGTATTTTTGTGAAATGGACTTTGATATCATATCCTGAAACAGGATCATCAGCATCAGCAGAATATTGCAATAGAAACAAACTATATTAAAAACAACATAGTTTTCCACTAGGCAGTTCTAGGGTTATTGCCTATTCTAACTTGGTGACATTGTTCCACCTTGACATTAGAATGTGACAGCAAATGAAAAAATATGTCCCCAGTCAGGGTCAATAAGGCCTGTCCGAAAATCCTGCATTCTACTGGTCCAAGTGGGTAAGGAATTACTGATCAAGCGCAGCGTGAGTCTGTAACGTGGATCACACAGTTCAGCTAGCATGGCGGGTTACAGTGGGTGCGAGTGAGAGCCTGGGCTGGTGTTCGTCATCTATTAGAACGCAGGTTCAGTGGCAGGGCCAGAGTAACAGTGGGTGCGGTGAGGTGAGAGCAGGGCTTGTGTCCTCATCTATAAAACACGGCATAAAATGATCCCTATGAGCGCCAGCAACAAAACAAGTGTCGTGCTGAAGCAGGTGCGCAAGCGGAAGTGTGTGCTATGACTCCCAGCTTCCTAGTAAACAGTCAAGAAAACTAGTTAGCTCATTGAGAAAATTTTGCCTCTACAGAGAGTGCATGCCCCCTCGGTCATAGTGCGACCAATTGAGCTTCATTGAATGGCTGGTGGTTGACGCTCCGGTTCCAACAGGTGCCTTTTTCTTTGGCTTTTTTTTCTGTTTTACTCAAATGTGGAGGAAATTGTCTCTGTTCTTTGCTCTCTGATCCGTGCTCCATTCTTCCATGTCTCTGAACAACGACATCTGTTCAAGTCTTCCTGTCCTTCTTGTACAATTCAGAGCATTTTTTGTATTAGTATTTTGTACATGCAAGTTTTTAAGTAGATTTAATTCTAGAAAACACATATTTAAAATAGGATGGAATCCCACCCCGTCTTTGTTTCTCTTTTTTTAATTGTATTAAATAGGTTGTCTCACTACAGCGATTGCTAGCTATGTTAAAGATCTTTCAAAAAAAAGTCACTTAGCAATATGTGTCTATTAACAGTGTCCTACCTACTTGTTTTGACGAGCACATGCCATCAAATTCAAACATGACCCTTTGGCACTCTTGACAATTGTGAAGAAAAATATCTGTTAGGAAACCACATTGTTTAAAAATTGGGACTGTAGTATGCTGTATTTCACAGCAACATGCCCCTAAATTAAAAAACCATGAACTTTGGCCACATCTTGACAATTGTGAAGAACAAATGTCTGTTAGAAAACAACTTTTTTTTAAAATAAGACTGTAGTATAGTTCTATTCACAGGCAACATGATCCAAAAAATTATAAAATGACTGTCTCAGCCACTGTTAAAAATTGTGAGGGTGAAATGCTCTCATTAGAAGCTGCATTTCTGCTCCAAAGGAACCTTGATATAGTGGTTTCTACAGCATCAGTACCTAAAAACCATTAACGTTGCGAAAAGAAAATTTTTTTAATTGAAGAAGCGAAGTAAAAAAAAAAACGGAATATGTTTTTTTCATTAAACCGTGTACAATTGGTGTCTCTTATAGTCTCCTCACAGCAAAACCAACAAAATGACCTTTTGGGAACTGAGAATAAAAATTGCAGTAGGAAATGATAATTTAATTTTTTTTTTTTTTTTTTAAGAGAACCATTTCTTTTGGAAGCGAAATGTGAAGTTGACCGGCAACTAATCAGTGGCCTCGCCAATTAGGGCCACAATCATCATCAGAGTCCACGCCTGATTCAATCTTGATGAAAGTCAAAACGATCATCCACATTTCAGTTGGAAAGCCGGATGCGTTTGTCTGTAATGACTCCGCAGCTGTGCTGAATGTCGCTCAGATATGACGCTGGCTGCTGGGCAGGACAACAACTCTATGGCGTGACGAGCGAGCTCAGGCCATTCATCCATTTTGGATACCCAGAAGTTGATTGGGTCTGGAACAAATCCAAATCATCGGTGTTGAGACGCAGATAGTCGTGCACCATGATCTTAAGCTGGTCCATGTGTGTTGTATGTGTGCCTGCATTACTTGGTTGGTGAAGGTGGTAAATAAAGATTGCCAGAGGTCACCCATTTAGGCTTCTGCCACAATGCCTGCTGCTGCTTGGCTACGGTTACTTGGCACTCTTACTGCTGTCCGTTGCTGACGTGTCTCCACTGTGACATTTGAAGAACGTGAAGCAGACGCAACAGATGTCTCCAGTTGATCAATCAGCACGGTCTCCAATTTCTGCATCTTACTCTCTATTTGGGTGGGTGGAAGGAAAGTACGGAGTTTCCCTTTTTACCGGGGATCGAGGAGGTTGGCCAACCAGTAACTGTTGTTCATTTTGATGCCTATAATGCGAGGATCTGTTGGAGAAATGAGAGCTACCAAGCACTCATGTTTTTGAGAGATGGGCAGCCTTGATTTTCCCAAGCCTCTGGTGATCGGAGGGGGGCACTAGCAAACTGATCTTTCTTCATCTTCCTACCTCCGCTCAAATCCCATGCCAAACTCTTTCCAAGGCAGTTACTCGGTAAGGTTCGGTGTCTAGGAATACCTCCTCCTCCTCTTGCTTCTCGCCCTCAGCTTCCAACACAGCCCTGACTTGCCTCAGATGCTTACCCTGAGCGCTGAGGCGCTGCCTTGCACCTGCCTTGGACCCCGAACACTGCTAATGAAGACCGATAAAGTTGTGAAACTGTACGGGACTTATGGATGTCGACGGAGAGTAGGAAAGGCCTCGTTCCGCATCTGTGTGGTCTCCTCCTCCATCGCTGGTGGGACCGTTGTTTCAGAGTGTCCAATGATTGTTAAGAACTAAGATCACCAACAAGCTCCATGCTGACATGGAGTGAAAAAAAAAAAAGAAAAAAAAAAAAAGGGGCATTGTCCGCACTGACCATTTTTGGTGGTTCTTCAAAACTGCAAGGATGGTGCAAGAGGCTTTTCCCACCTGCTCCCCCTTCGGTGGCTCAAACACCCAAGGTCCGCACTGCTGCTTGTCAGGCCATTGTGTAAATTTGTAATGCGTAATGGCATTGGATTGCTTGTAACAATCGCTGAGCATGTGGGAGGGTGGAATTCCAGCATGTTGGGCCCACGTCAACAATGAGACCAGTTGAGGGGAGGCCGAAGCTGACGCCTGTATCGCAGCCACAGACGAAGCAAGGGTGCGATACGGGCGTGGTGTGAGCTAGACCTCAAGCATCCTAAGCAGGCGTCCAGACCCCGTGGTGAGCACTTTAGAAAATTTCTGGCCGAAGAGGTTCATGGTCAGTTTTGCAAGGCAAGTATGTGCTCCAGCATATCTATTCTTAAGCGGCGGGCCTGGAATTTCGACATTATCGCACACCTCTTGCCTGGCCAAGGTTCCTGTAATCAGGCCAGCGCTCGATCTCGTTGCGAAGAGCCGTCCACAGCTCGTGACCTGTGTGTGTTGACGGTCTTCCAGACAGATTAATTTCAACACGGCCTGGTTTCTCTGGGCACGTGATGCTACCAGTGGACCTTGGGGGAAAGAACCCTGCACCATCCCTGCGGTTTTGAAGAGCGTGCGCCGAGCCTGAGAGCCACCGTCACCACCAGAGACATCCACCCAGCTCACCCAGTGAGCTGTCACAGAGATATAGCGGCCTTGGCCGTGCTTACTAGTCCATGTATCGGTGGTCAGATGGACTTTGCCGGACACAGATGCAGACAACGCGCTTGAAATTTTAGATGACACGTGGCTGGCCAGGGCAGGGACGGCTTTTCTGGAAAAGAAATGCCTGCTCGGCATCTGGTATTGGGGGCAGGCAAGGGCCATGACGTGGCGGAACCCATCTGTGTCCACCAGACGGAAAGGCAACATTTCCAAGGCCAAAAGCCTGGCAATGCCGACATTCAGGCTTTTGGCTTTGGGATGGTTTGGGTTAAAGTGTTTCTTCTGCTCCCAAACCTGGTAGACAGAAGGCTGGCTGCTAGACTGGCCGCTGTACGGCGTGCAGGTCAAACTGGTGGAAGGAGGAGGGGTAGGATGGGTCTCTGGCGGTGGTGCTGGTGGTTCTCGGGCGATCGGTGGAGGCTGAAGCAGCGGCTGATACTTGCTCATGACTCTGAGAGACATGGGCAGCTGAGGAACGCTTGGTATTGTAAGTGATGGTGGAGGAGGAGGAGGAGACAGAGGGTGTGACAGTGGTTGGAAGCCCGGGATCGGTGTGGCCTTTTTTCGCCAAGTGTTCCCTCCATTTCAACTCATGCATTCGCTGCATGTGACTAGACATGTTGGTGGTGGTTAAACACCTAAGATTCTTCCCTCTAATGATGCGTTTACGGCAAGGGGCATATGACATCGCTGGGTGAATCAGAGGCTTGATCGAAAAAGGCCCAGGCTTGAGAGGTCCTGGACCTTTTCGACGGCGATAAGCGAGGAGCGGTGTTTCCGCTGATCATGGCTGGCGGAATAATCTCAGCGGACTTGTGCGACCACCCTCTCCCTTTTTGAGGCGGGACCCGTACTGACACTACCCTTCCTCCTAGTCCAGTGATGAAACGCTCGCAAGCAAATTCTGCTGTAAAGACAACGTTGGATCCTCAATGTCGTCGTCATCATCATCATCTACACATGTGACTTCCTCGTCCTGACATTCTACATCCTGGAGCTGCGGGCTACAAGCAACAGGCACTGCAAGGCGTTGCCGACCGCCCGGATTTTTGCCGATTGACCGGCTTCCTTCTCCTCCTCTGATGGCATCAGCGATTGGGCGTCAGAGCAGACAAAAATCATCCTCTTTGGCTTCTTGATCTTTTGATATGCCTTCTGAACCCAACTGCATTTTGTTTTCAAAGAGGTTCTTAGAAAAAATGGATTATGCACAGTGGGGGTTCATCAGTTGACATTTGAGGCTGCCTTCGCGTCATGTTGGGAAATTGCTGGCGATGATGATGTCGACATTAGTGGCCCGAGTGACTGGGAGGACGAGGAGGTAAGAATGTGGATGCAGGTTGCCTTAACACTGAAGAACAGGATGGCAACGCTGTCCGTTACTGAAGATTCACAGGCGCCAACGACCATCAATGACTGGACTGACGTTCCTCGCAACCGACAATCGCCTGGCTTGCGTTGTTGTCGCAGCACTGGAAGGAGCACCTCTCTCGTACCTCTACCAGCCAATGTCCTACACCCCTCATTTGCTCACTTACACTGCAGTTTCGCTGCAAATGTTACAGAAAGATAAATGTAATGAAAGAGGTTTTTGTCTGTTTTATTAAAAATAACGGCAAATCTACAGCTATTCTTAAATCCCTCTAATTTCCAACAGTCAACATAGGATTGGAAAAGAATTGTTTCTAGTCATTATGTGCGTGAAATTGCGATCTTGTGGAAGAACAGTTACCACATAATCAACAGTGTTCTTCCTTCAGTCCTGAAGATTTAGAACTGCCAGTATGGACTAGCAGTTGATAGTTTCAACAAAATATCGTAACTCTAATGCAACGATATAGAGCAAAATCTGAGACACACTGAGTGAAATAGAATTATTAAAAAGTTATATGGATTAATATGGCGGCCTTAGCACCACTGACAACAGGCGTAATTTACTATCAAATATGTATAACACAATATGCGTACAACTGAGCTCTATGTGCCAAACAGACGGATGGACTGCAATAAGAGTATTTAAATTTTATATGGATTAATATGGCGACCTTCGCACCACTGACAACAGGCGTAATTTACTATCAAATATGTATAACACAATATGCGTACAACTGAGCTCTATGCGCCAAACAGACACACGGACTGCAATAAGAGTATTTACATTTTATATGGATTAATATGGCGGTCTTCGCACCGCTGACAACAGGTGTAATTTACTATCAAATATTCTCCTATATAAGATCCAGTGTGTCTTCTAATATCATAACACCCTGATAGAATTATAATACACACTGTGCCCCCTGAAATAAATTACAATTCATACCATGCCTCTGAAAATCAATTATAATATACATTGTGTGCCTGTAATTATTTAAAACACTGTGCCTCTATAATTAATTAGAATACTCAGTGTGTCCCCTATGATAACTTCAAACAAACATTGTTCCCCTGCAATAAATAATTATACTCACTGTATCCTCTATAATTAATAAATGTAAACATTGTCTCCCATACAACTAAGTATAATACTCAGTGTGCACCTTATAATGAATTATAATACACACTGTCCTCCCTTGAATATTTATATATACTTAAATATTTATATATACTAAAGTATAATACAGATGTAAGGGACCCCCCAAAGAGGATACACAGATAGGGACAGACAGTGCACGCTAGCAGTAAGTCCCGAAAAGCTGTTCCTGCCTGGTTGCCGACCCGACCCTAATCAGTCGGCATTAACTGGGCGGCAGTCCTCACCCTGAATACGTGGAAACACAAAACAGACAAGACAGACAAACACAATAGCAGAGAAGTCAACAGGAATGGGTCAGAACCAGAAAGAGCAAACAGTATTGAAACGATAAGCAGAAACATAAGTCAATAGACAGGCAAAAGGTCAGAAATCCAAATGAAGCAAAAAAAAGGATATACCACCACGCACTAGTAAAAGCCAAGGCTATAACCAGTAAGAAACTGAAAGGCAGGAAAGATCTTAAATAGGAAGTCAGGGACCCAGTCCAAAGTGTAATTGGACCAGCTCCCTGACTTCCAGGACACAGCTTTATTGGTGCAGACAGCTATCATTCACACCTCGTCCAATTCACCTGCCGCTCGGCTGAAGACCAGCAGCAGCACGCGGGTATTATAGATTATATAATATAGAATTATAATACACACTGTGCCCTCTGAAATAAATTATAATTTATACCGTGCCTCTAAAATTCAGTTATTATATACACTGTATTTAATACACTGTGCCCCCATAATTAATTTTAATACTTAATGGCCCAGATGAATGAAAAGTGTTGTTGTGGAAAGTGTCTTATTTGATCATTTCAAATAAGCAATGTGCCCCCTACAATAAATAATTACACTCAATACAATGAACATTGTGTCCTCTATAATGAAGTAAAATACTGTGAATCTTATAATTAATTATAATACACACTGTCCTCCCTATAATATATACTGTGCCCCCCTATAATAAAAAAATATACATAAGTGAAGAACACAGGTGACACAATAATATAATTGTGCTGTCTGCATTACAGATAAAGCAAAAAACGAAAATTGTAGGGGGGTTTCCCCGCCCGATGCTCCCTTTACCCCAAACCAGTATGTATCTGGATCATAGGGAGTGCAGGGGAGCTGGGCCTGAGATAAGTCTTTCCTCGGGTAACTCTAAAACATCTGTTGGAGAGAACACATGGGAACCATCCAGACCCGACCCCTTGTTGTCCCACATTAGACAACCCTTGCGTAGGGGGGCCCCTTAAGCAAAATTTAAAAAAGATAAAAAAGGGGTTAATTGGGAATTCTCACCCTTAAGTTTTTCCACTTACGAAAAGGAGAATTTGGTAAATTTTTTTTTGAAATTGGACCGCTTTTTTACGCATTTCCCCTTTGTCAAAGGGGCCCCCCAAATGCAGACCCCTTTGGTAGCCCCCTCAAAAATTTTTATCCAAAACTTGAAAACAATTTACCAAATTTTTTTTTTCATCAGGTAGAACAGCTTGAGGGGGTGAGCCCGGGGAAATTTTTAAAAACTTTCCTCTGTAAGACCCCCCCCCCATTTACCCAATGAAAATTTGATAGCAAACATCTGAAATAACATTTTTAAATTTCCTTTTTGGATTGTTAGGTTTGGTTCCTTTTTTAAATTTTTAAACCCTTTGGGAAATTAGTACATTTTCCGCTGTAAATCCGGTTTTTGGAAGAATTTTCACTTTTTTCAAGTTCTTTTGCAAAGCCTTTCGGTTTTTTAAAGCTTACTTCAAAAAATTTTGGAGCTGTGGGGACTAAAAGTCGGGTTTTCTTTGAGGTCTATAGGAGATGTTTTTAACTGTGGGGATTTTGCATTGGTTTCTAAATCTGAAATCTATGTCAAAATCCAACAGTAAAACCGTGCTGTGCAGACATACCATTATGTTATTTGCTCAGTATTGGACTATATGAATCAAAGCATTATGGAAAAGACAAATCATTCGGGCGTGAGCACCCTTTTGGCAAATCCGACTTTCTGTGAAATTTTGGGCCCTTTTCCCAGCTACCTTTGATTACCCCTCCTAGTGAGCCTTTACAGATTTGATATAAAAAGTTGTTTTAAAACCCAACAGTAAACGTACAAGTTTGGGGCTTTTGTGGTGAATCTTTAAAAGTGGTGCGCAGGAAAAGTATTTTTAAACAAAATTTTTTAAGGGCCCAAAGCAACCAAAGTTCAGCTTTAATTTAATAACCTAGAAAAATGTAATTATATATTATCAAATTATACTTATTGGCTGCTTTGGGCAAAAGTTTTTCTTGTTCTTGTAGATGCCTTAAATACATTTTCAGTCTTTTACAGGAATCCACCCAGTTTATGTGTATATGTGAATATTAAATAGTACCCCCTGACTGATCACAAAATCTTTCCCCTTGCCTTCATGCACACAGCGCACTTTCATTCCTTTTTCCACCCACTATTTTGGTTATAAAGGCCAACCTTATAAAGGCCAACCCGATCCTATCCTATGGTGGAAGATCCTATCTGCCCCAGGGAAAACAATCAGCATGATTTGGGTTATGTAAACGGGAAAGGGAGGGATTCATATGAAAATGCGGGGAAAATGCCTTCCCCCATGGAAGAGTGGGCTCAGAAAAAGCCACGAAAACCTAGCCTATAATGTTGTCACCACCAGAATGTGTTCTTCCAGCAATGATTGCAGGATACTTTTTAATCTGATATTTTCTCACCTGACACGCAATGGCAATCTCAAGACAAAAAAATCACGTACAGCTCAATCCACCCCTTTAGGCAATCAGAGGGATGCCCGTAAACGCCGGAGTTGCTCGGCCTGAAAAAAGGGTCAATGAAAAAGGATTTCGTACACAGCGCCCCCAGCAGTTTTTAAGGGCCCATTGAAAGCAATTAAGGAGGGCAAGCCAGTTGATTGAAAATAAAAATATATTTTTTAATTATAATCAAATTTAAAAAAAAACGTAGAAAAAAAAAAAGTTATAGCAGTGCAGACCTTTCGCCAACCCCCCAGTGTCCCACCCCTGTTTCCCTTCCCCAAACGAAACCAACGCGTTTGGGTGACGTGAAAATTTATTCCTGCTAATGGAAATTTCTTTGTTTTGAGGAAAAAGGGAAAAAGTGACCCCTCGTGAAGGAAACCTTTTCCCAATAGAAAGGTACCCAAACCCCAGTACGGGAATTAAAATTTGTAATCTTTTTTGCTTTTGGGCAACTTTTTTAGTGGAAGTGCAGAGACCTATTTCTGTTTTTGGGGCCCCTTTAAAAAAGTAGGGTCCTGAATTGTTGTTCTAGACACACGCGGAAAGCCCCCGGGTTTAAAATTTTAGGGGGAAACTGCTCCGCTGTAATGTGTCAGTCCGCCCTTGGGCACTTTCCCCTAGGGAGGGTTCATTTTACATAAAGGGGTACGGGTGCTCCCCCGGTTTTCCATGCCCCTTTTTCACAATGGAGCTATTTATCCATTCCCAATACACTTTCACCACAGCAACACGCAAACAGTTTACAAACGGCAAAATTTCAGAAATACTGCCTGGTCCCGAAAGCCAATAATAATAATCCCTTTTTGTAAAGGATGCACTCCATTTTACTTTTGACCACAAATAAAAGGGATTTTCTATGAGACAACCTGTTTTTCCCACCTTAAAAAAAACCTACCCAAAGCTCACCACTTTATGACTTCTTTTAATGAGCTACATGGGGCCCGGGATATCTAAATTAGAAGTGGTCAAAAATTTTTTTGACAAAAAGGTTTTTTTGTCTGTGAAACCCATTTACATAATTAGTAGGTTTGAAAAAAGACTTTGGGCCCATCAAGTTCAACCAAGGGGGGGTAAAATGGGGGTTTAAAGGGGGGGGGAAAAAGGATTTAAAGGGCCCACCCCCCCAAGGTTAATGCCCTAAAACCCCACAAGGCAAAAAACCCAATCTACTTCAGGGGAAACCCCATCTTTTTGACCTCACACCGCCCCCACCCCAGGTTTCAGAATTTTACATAGTACGTACGCATTAATATTTTTTAAATTTTTCAGGGGGTTTTTATCTAACCCCTTTTTGAAATTTCCCAAACTTTTTTCCCTGCGGGTGACCAGCTCCTAAAAGCAGGCTATTTCAAGGATTTACCGTTCTCACAGTGAAGAACGCTCTTCTCCTCCCGGAGATTGAATCTTTTTTTCCCCTAGCCCCAGCGGAATTTCCCCCCCTTTCTTTTGAGGGGGGGTTTAATGAAATTTTTCCCCAAACTTTTTGTAGGGCCAAAATTTTTATAATTAATCATTTTCCCCCCCCGAAAGCCATCTTTTCTAAAAAATAAATAAGTTCAATTTTTACAAAACCCCCCTTCATTTAAATAAGATGCACCATTCCATTATAAGTTTTGGGGTTTCTCGTTTTTTGTACTCTCTCTACTCCCTTTAAAAAAATTTTTTCCCCTTTTTTTTAAAAGGGGTCCAGAAGTGAACAGCATATTCTAAGTTTAGATCGCACCCAAAGCCTTTTTACAGCAGTAAAAAATTATATCCTTTTTCCCAAAAATCCATGCCTTTTTTTAAAACACCCCAATATCTTATTTCCCCTTTGAGGAAAAACTGATTTACCTGCTTCTTTTTCTGTAGTCATGATCTACAAGAACGCCCCGATTTTTTTCGCAAGTGATTCTCCAAGTTTTTCTCCCACCTAGGACTTTTGATGCCCATTATTCCCCTAACCCCGAAAGCAGAACCTACAATTTTTTAACCCTTGAACCTCATTTGGGCCCAAATTTTTCCCCTTGGGAAAAAGAGGTCTGCTTTTCAATTTTATGAGAAACTTCCCTTGATTGCATTAACCCCGCTAGCTGGGGTCATCTGCAAAAAAAAGGAAAAACCCTGCTTTGGAAAAACCCCCACTACATCGTTAATAAAAAACATTTTAAAAAAAGAAAAGGGGCCCAAAACTGAGCCCTGGGCCAAACCCCTCTTAATGGGGGCCACTCGAGGAGTCAATTTTCCACCAAATCTTGAGTACGAGCCCAAAAGCCAAATTTTTAATTTTCCCAAATTAAAAAACTGTTTTTTTCTAACCCCAAAAGAATTTTAATTTTAACCCCAAAAAACCCGGGCAAAGTTCCAAAAGCCTTTGCAAAAATCTAAAAAAAACAATATCCACAGGTCGCCCCACTTCCCAAATTCTAAATCACCTCTTCATAAAAAAAGATCAGGTTTGGGCTTTGGGCAGCTTCTGTCCCTTTGTAAAAACCTTTCTGGCATGCCCCTTTTATTATTTTTATTTTACCACATATTCCTGCAAAAGTCCCTTTTAAACCCCTTTAAAAATTTTTCCCCCCAACAGGGTTTAAAAATTACTTTGGGCAAAAAATTACCGGGCAAGGGCTTGGAAACCTTTTTTTTTAAAATGGGAATTTTTTTTTGCCTTGCACCCGTTTCTGGCACTATACCATTTACCAGAGAATCTTAAAAAATCAAAATACAGAGGCAAAACCGATAAACCCAGCTGAGCGCTTTTAAAACTCTTTGGGGGCATGTCAAACATGGGCCCGGAAACCTTGTTCACATTCAGTTTATTTAACTTGGCTTGGGAAACCAAAATTTTTGCATTTGAGCCAATTTAAATTTTAGCAGTGAAGTATTTAAAAGTACTGGCACCCTTTAAAAATCCGCAAAATTTGGGGGGGAACCCCCCTCAAAATGCTTTCTCATCGTTTGTATAATTTTGAGTGAAAAAAACCTATTTATTTCCCCAGCCTTTTCCTCGTCCCCATGACCAAGGGTCCCCCTTAAAAGTTTTTTAAGGGTCAAACATTTCTCCCACTTTGGGTTTTTTTTTCATTTTAAATGCTTAAAAATTTCTTGGGGGTTTGTTTGCTGTCCCCCTTTGGCCCCCCCGCCTTTAATTTTGGACACAAACTTCAAGTTCAAGTCCCGGGGTTGGCCCCGGGTTTTTTTAGCAAGATGCAAAAAAATGGGAAAAAAGACAAAGCCCTTTAAACCCCAGGCAAAAAAAAATAAAAACCTGCTTGCTGAGCACTTACTAGACATGGAGTTCCTGAATAGTCTTTAAAACCCCGCTCAGCACTCACAGCAAGATGTCTTCACAAGGGTTTTTCCTCTTTAGGGCATAGCGTTTTACAGGGGAGGGAACCCGACACACAAGGCCTCAGACCCAGGCTTTAAAAGGCCCCCACAAACCCGCCTCACCTGGTTGTGTGGGAGTGGGCCCCCCACCCCGCCCTTTGACCATGCAGGAAATGCCGACCCGGACAAAAGCGGATTGGAACCACTTATACTAAAGCATGTGCCGTAACAAGGTTACTGGGCACAAAAAGCTTTCCCGGGCCCTTCCCTTTATGAGACCCAGGGGTCCGGGGGACACACATTTATCCCCCCTAACCCCCAAAAACCCCCATTTGGAAGGGACTCTTGGAGAAATAATCTTTTCCTCCTTAAATTGGGCCCCCTCACTGTCTCAAGGGGAAATTGGCCTTTTTTAAAAAAAAATGTTTTTGGGCCCCCCCGCTCTGTTTTTCTTTTTTTTTTGTTTACACTAAAATGAAATTTTTTTGTGGTCACTGTTACCCCGGGTTTCAAAACCCGTGACCACTCCAACAAGTTTTTGCTTTGTTAAAAAATTACCAGATCCCAAAAGAGCCTTTACTTCTAGTGGGGTCCTCCACAAAATGCCCATAAAAAATTTTCCTTCAACAGATTGAAAAAACTTCCCTTTCCCCCTTTTAGTTGAGGCCCGAATCATACTTACCCCCCAATTAAAAAAATGCCTACCTACCTATTGGGGCCCCATAGCCCACCCAAACCCCGCCTGCCCACCCTTTTTCCCCTATAACACCTTTAAACCCTTTTTACCTACCTTTTTATGGCCCCTATGAACCACCTAAATTCTTCTTTCCTACTAAAAATGGCCCTTATTGCTAAACCCCAAAACCCCGGCCCCACCTATTTTGTCCACTTATAGGTAAATTAAACCCCCGCCCGCCTTCCCCATATTTGGAAACCCCATAACCACCATACACCCCCCACCCCCACCTACCTTTTACTGGCCCCCCCTTTTTACCCCCCTAAAACCCCACCATTCCCCATGGCTCATTAAGGGAAATTAAAACCCCGGGCCCGCCTGCCCAAATTTGGGGGCTTATAACTCCCTAAAAATCTGCCTACCACCCCTTTTAAAGGCCCCTTTTTAAACCCACCTAAAAACCCCCGTCTGGGCTACCTTTTTTGGCCAAAATTTTAGGTACCAAACCCTGCCAAAACCCCCCTAATGGGCCCCTTGTTAAAAACCCCCCTAAAAACCCGCCTGTCCCTTTCCCCAAAAATGGCCCATTATTTGGAAACCCAAAACCCCTTCCCGTCTAAACCCCCAATATGGAGTCCCTATAGGTATTTAAATCCTGTCCGCCTACCTATATGGCCCCTATAACCTCCCTAAACCCTGTCTGCCTACCCTTTTTTTGGGTTTTCCCATGGGTAACTAAACCCCGCCCACCTAAAATATATGGCCTTTTTTAAACCCCCCCAAAACCCTTTCCTACCTACCTAAAGGGGCCCCCCCATGACTCACCTAAACCCCCGCCTTCCTACCTATATGCCCCCCCTTTGTTAAACCCAAACCCTGCCCTTTCCCAAAATGGCCCTATAAACCCCACCCAAACCCTGCCTTTTCCCTTAATATGGCCCCCTTTTTGCACTAAACCCTGCCTTTCCCATATAGCCCCCATAACCCCCAAACCCCGAACCCTGCCTATTTGGGGACCCCTATAGCCTATTTACCTACCTTCTTAGGTGGGCCCCACCATTGCCAATACCAGCTACCTGGGCCCACCAAAAGCCCACCTGTTGCCTAACACTGCCTACTTAGCTACCTGGGTCCTATCTACAGCCTACCTATCTGGGGACAACCTACCTAACTGGGGCCTAATTACTGTCCCCCCCTCATTTCCTCTCTAGGAGACTGTGTCTCTAAGCTATGGCCTTTACCCGCTTTGACACTAATTGGAAGTTGTACAGAGGTGGCGGACAGTGAGGGAGGTGATGGAAAAGTGAGGAGTCTAAGATATTTGTATCCAAATCAGCAGGAACTAGTGGTGGGCGGGAAAGTTATTATGATGGGGGCTGGATGGATGCAGAACAAAAAGGGGGGTGAAATTTTTCAGCGACTTTTCAAAATGAGGCATTAAAAATAAATTTAAAAAATCCTTTTTATTTTTAAAGAGGTCAAACCCTTTGGTATTTTGGTGAGTTTTTAAAAAAAAAATTTTAAAGATTTTTTTTTGGACCCAAACTTGTGAATTTGGGGTATCTCGATAGGTGGGAGAAATCCCTTTCATTTATAAAAAAAACATGTTTCCCCACATTTTTTACCACCTTCCCAAGGTACATAAAGCCAAAAAATCCCCCCGGGGAGGGTTCTTTTTCTCAGGGGTTGGTAGTAAATTAACCCCAAACCCCTTCAATTTTTTAGATTGGGATTTCTTACAGCCATGGGCATGGATTTAAAAATTTTTTTTAAAACTCCGGGGCACAAGGGCCTCTGTTGGGAAAAAGGGGGATTTTTTTTGGGAACCAAATGATATAAATTTTAACCTGCGATGTTTGCTTTTGTTTTTCAAAATTAATTTATGAGTTGGACAAAGGGCAGTTTTTTTCATTTTTAGATAAAATTTTAATTTAAAATCCACTTTCCAAACAGTTTTTAATAGATGGATTTAAACTGAATTTAAAGAATAATTTTTTTCATTTTAACCACACCCACTTCCATCAGCAGGTTGGCACTGCGATGGGGACGAGAGTTGCCTCATCCTTTGCCAACCTTTTTTTGGGTGCATTTGAGAATATTTTTATTTTTTCTGAATTTAATAAATTTTTTAAAAACATACGCTTTTACAAATGCTTCATAGATGACCTCCTTTTTATTTGGGAGGGGTCAGAGGAGGACTTGAAAAGGTTTGTCTTTTTTTTAAATGAAAACACTTGGGGGATCTCTTTTACGGAGAACCATGACAAAAAAGAAATAGTGTTTTTAGATCTTTATTTATTCATGAGGATAAGATTGTATCTAAAACAAATTTTAAAAACACCGATTCTAACAGCTACTTGGCTTTTGGGTCTAACCACCAAAGAGGGTGGATAAAAAATATACCTTATAGGCAATATCGTCGCATAAGGAAGAATTGCACTTTAAATGAAGATTTTAAAGCCCAGTCAGGATTATTGACGGAAACATTTGAAAAAAAAGGGTACCCAAAACCTCTGTTACAAGAAGCGTTAAGTAGAGCTGAATTTCATGATCAGTCATATTATTTATATCATAAAAAAGAAAAATCGTTTAATAAAGTGGAGGAGAATAATTTTAAATTTGTTACTTCTTTTAGTTCCCAACATCAGGATGTTAGAAATCTTTTAAGCAGACATTGGCAGATTTTATAATTGGATCCCATTTTACATCCATTTTTACCTAAAAATCCACAGATAATCTTTAGGAGGGCCCCTACGGTCAAGAATAAAATAGCTCCCTCTAGGTTGAAGCAGCACAGAGTGGAAACTAGCCAACAGGAAGGGTCAAATAAGGAGTTGGGCTCTTTTAGTTGTGGTCATTCAGCATGTAAATGTTGTCCTATGTTGGTCAGTGCAAAGAACTTTCAGTCTTTTAGCACGGGTGAAAGTTTTATGATAAAATCTCACCTCACTTGCACGTCATCATTCATTATTTATTTACTTACGTGCATGTGTGGCATATAATACATAGGTAAAACAATTGAAACTATCCAGGCGTCTAACAAATCATCGATACAATGTTAGACATGGCAAGCTAATTCATAGCCTGCCACGACATTTCATAGACAAACACCCAGGATTAGAGCCATTATTTTCTGTACAACCCATTGAGGCCATAAATAAGAACATGCATGACTGTCATAAGAGATTAGCATGAGTGAATCTACTGTTTATAAAATGAATCAACCCCGTAGTGGTTATAATAAATCCATGAAACTAGAATTATATATATATAATAATATATATATATATATATATTATATATATATATATATATATACAAACATATATATATGTATATAAATTTGCATATTTTTAAAAAAAATTGCATATCTTTAAAAAATTTGCTTATCTTATGATATTTATATATCTTCCTGTTGTTACTATAAAAAAATATTATTATTGTTATTAATGTTTTTTTTATATATGTATATTTTATTAATATATAATAATAATATTTATATATTTTAAGTGTGATCTATTTACATAACCATGGAGCATTATTGATATATATTTCCTATTTGTTGTTAATAGGTGGATTATAAGTTTTGAGAAAGCCTCAATTTTAATAGTTTGAACATTTAACTGGTTGCTTTACGTTTTTAGTACTTATTACCTGATGAACCAGGCAATGGGATCTGCGAAACGTGTTGTGTTTTTATTTAAATAAATCAACTTATGATATAGTTGGTTTACAGTTTTATTTTACATTTTTAAAGGGTTAAGCGCTGTTAAGGACCTCCTTGAAACTTTGTTGCCGTGGAGTTTCTTTTCCTATATCTATGGTGAGGTATTCAATCCTTGTATTAACTAGTAACTGCATCACTTAAGAGGTCAGGCAGGGGTGGAGGGGCAGGGTGTGATCCATCCAAAAGTTTGCTATGGGGCCAAGGCTTCTCTAGTTATGCCCCTCCCCTGTAGGTTTATATGGGTCACTGTAGGTAGGTATTCAGCCCGAGTAAGTAGGTATACAGCCCCTGTAGGTTTATATGGGACCCTGAAGGTAGGTATACAGCCCCCCGGCATGATGTCATCATGATGCCTACGCCAGGACAGGACTAAAACCCGGGGACTCCGAGGACTACCTGGACGGACTCCCCCCCTCTCTTGCTACAAGGTGCTGGCTTTCACTTCTGGCCGCCTGTGCATTACTCTTTGCAGCGCTGGCAGGCTGGCAGTGAAATAATTTAGCCCTGAGTTTTTTTGTTTTTCACGGGGGCAGGGGCGGGCGCGCCCAGGTGGGCCCCCCTGTGCTCATTGGGGCCCCGGACACCCCTACCCTAGACAAAGGGGAGACGCCCTGCCCCTACCATGAGTAACAGACACAGTGTGTATTAAGTATAGTGAGGGCTATTTTGGTGTTTAGCCAGAGCTCAGCCGATCAGATGTTTATTTTCTGTTTAGCCTAAAGTTAAGGCGTGTTTTGTTTTTTCTTTGTATTTGCTCAATAAACCCAAGCAGCACCTGGATCTTGTACTTTTACCTGTCTCACTGTCTCTGAGTGTGGATGCAAAACTTCCCACCGATTAATCTCCACAATATATACAGAAAGGGTTTTTTTTTGCTCAAGGTTTAACTGGTTTTTATTAACTTTTTTTTGCCCACATCAGTTAATAATGTAGGTGTTGATTTGTGACATACTTTCAAATGCTGCAGTACTGGTTGTTTTTTCCCCGACATTGTTGGTCATCCAAGATGGCTGCTTTTTCAGGTGGGGTCCCCTTCTGTTTGTTAAGAGGCAGAAAAAGGTCAAAGGATGGATATATAAGGAGGTTTCCTGCTTTGTTGGTTGAACCTGTGCATCAGTGTCTGAAAGTACTGGACCAGGTTTTCTCCTCATAGATGGAGTGCAGTTATTGATGTGAGTATTCATGTCTAGTGGCTGGAGTTCTATAAGCATATTGGGGAAAGCAAACCGATATGGGGGGGCTCATGTGGGACAAGGGGCCACTTGCTTTTTTGGGAGCAGAGAGGAAGTCATAATTCCCCTAACGAAGGGGGGGGGTTTTTGGGGCACATAGTAGGGATTATGACCACACATTGTGTAACGGGTGAAAGGGTTTTAAATAACTGGAAATTTCAGTTTTTCAACAGAATTGACAACCACAAGCCAGCGTGATGTTGCTGGAGTATCTTTTTCTAATACTGCCAGACAGGGCCAACCACAACCTCCTCTGGACAGAACTTCTAGTTGCAGTGTTTATAATATTCATGTTTTAAGTGTTTAATTGTAAGCGGGAAAAAAAATTTTGCACGCTGCTGTCCATTCTTACCCATTTCTTTTGTATGCCTTTTTTTCCCCCCATATAGTCTTGCGCCCCCATCTTGTGGCTGCTGCCCTATTTCCTTCTTCCCTAACAAGTATGGCCACTTAGCTCTCTTTTTATTTCCCACCGTGTTCAGGGATTTGGTTTTTCCTGGGGCAATCTCCTTCCCCTGGCTTTTTTAAACCGCTCCTTCCCACAGTCCCTGCCTAATCCTTGTTAGTGTTTGTGTCCTGTCTGTTGTTGCTGTCCTGTTGGGCTTGCTGGGCAATCTAGTGGTACTGCTGTGTGACCACCCAGTAGACATCTTGGATATCTGGTACCCTTTTTGGGGGATCCATGGGGCCCAAACCCCCCTGTAAAAGACCAAGGAGTGGATCCCCCTGGGGCCCCCGCGGGGAAGGTTAAAGCCCACCAGGGGAAAAAGTCTAAAGGGGCCCCGGGTTTTTTTTCACCAAGCCCTGTAGGCCGCATGACTTTCTGTGGCAGGGGGACCCCCCAAAGGGCCCAGGTGTTGTAGTCAAATTCACTTTATAGACAGACTCATAGTCGCATACAGGCAAGAAGGTCAGGGCAGGCGGCAAGGTTTGTGGTCAAAGGATGTAAACAGATAAGACTGGTACAAAGGAGGAGCAGAAACACAAAGGAAAACTTTTCACACACAGGCACTATGACACTATGGATCCGGCAGGAAAGGAGGAAGTGACAGGGTTAAATAGGGTCAGCGGCTGGTGATAACAAATCACTAGCGCACTGGCCTTTAAATTTAACAGAGCTGCCACGTGCTAGGAGGCCGGGGCGCACACGATAGCCGGCAGGAACATGACGAGGAACAAGGAGAGGTGAGTAGGACGGGCTTGACACCGGACTGTGAGTGCGCCCACGACCTGGCATGTAGTCGCAGGGCCACTTGCAGTCCTCACAGCAGGGACAACGAGGGTACGGATGCTCCCGCGACCTGAGGTGAGAGTCACAGGGACACCCGTAACAGCAGTCCCTGCCACAAAATGTTTTTATGGTTGATTCATTGAACAAGTTCAGTAAGGCCTGGAAGCTTTCGTAAAAATATAATATTGCAAGTTATGGGCACTAGATTTTGGGGAAGGGAATTTGAGCTGTGAATTTCTGGTTGCCATATTTGTGGTTAGTAAGGATTTGTTCTTCTAGTATGGCGCAACTGACATCTACCTCATGGGGTTTTTTCCTTTAATTCAGTAGGAATTTGTTAGATGTGACTGACTGATGTCTTTTTTCAACCTTATCAATTATGTACCTATATAACTGTGAGCATTTGCCTATAAATATGTGACATTGATGTGAATTATACATTCATACTTCAACACTATGGAAAATGTAATAGTGCACATGTTAATAAGTAGTCGTATGCTTTTTTCATAACAAAATATGGTATCACAGATGTTGAGGAAGATAAAAAGTACATATGTTCAAAACTTGTTGACTGTCCCTGTAATGTGAACCATTATTTCATAATACAAACTGGTGTAAAATGTGACATTGGATTCTCCTGATTAATATTTAAACCATTTTAGGTCATTGGCAGGAAAATAATTAATCATTTATCTGTACAGTTTTAAGCCACTGCTAAAGGTTTATTAGAGTACAGTATAGATACATCATCAATAATTTTAAAAACCTTGCAGATATCAAGCAGGATTAAAAACAGAAATAAAGTGTATAGAAAAAATAAATTTGCCGTTGAAAACTTTTTTTTCCTAATATTGTGTGTGTGTGAGGGGTATCTCATCTTTGTAAATTCCACACTATTTTGACACGATTGATCTTCCCTTGATGGGATTTAGGCCTTTGTGAATTTTTGGCAGACTGTAGAAAGTTGCCAGTCTTGGGCTTTAAGATACCAAAACATCTAGGGCCACATGTATGAAAACTGTCTAGGTCTAAAATTCACTTTCTTGTGCATAGCAACCAATCATAGCTCTCCTTTCATTTCATATATTGCTCTAGAAAAATTAGAGGGGCGCGCTGATTTGTTGCTATGGGCAGCAAAGTGAATTTTAGACCTAGACAGTTTTCATACATGTGGCCCCTAATTTCTCTGGTCTAATCAATTGTTGATTTAGCTTCTCTACTGTACTGTATTGTGGGGTCTAAGGTTAAAGGTTTTCTCCAGGATAAGAAGAAAAAAAACAAAATTTAAAATGATAAAATTGCTAAATAACTTTCATTAGAAAAGTCTACTTGTTTTGTCAAGGGGATAATCACTATAACTGAAGAAACGGACTCCTTCCTCAGCAGAAACCCATCTTAGAATGCAGTATACATGCTTTAGGGCAGGCTCTGCGAGATACGTCCTGGTCAGGCGTGTTAGGCTATGTCTACACGGCATAGCTTTACTGTCAGATTTTCAGTGGATTCAGTATTTTGAATCCGCTGAAAATCCAGCGGTACACTGTGCTGCATAGACAACATAACAATATCTGTGCCGTAATCTATACAGCACAGACTTTCTACCACCGGGTTTAAAATCCAGCGTCATATACAACATATTGTATATTTCCCTCGATTCTGCTCGGATTTGCTGTCGGCACTGTACATGAAGGTACGAGGCTGACGGCAAATCTGAGAAACGACCGCGGCTTTTGCGCTAATATGCAAACACTGTATATACACAGTTTCTACAGTATCCACACTACAGTGGGGGAAAAAAGTATTTAGTCAGCCACCAATTGTGCAAGTTCTCCCACTTAAAAACATGAGAAAGGCCTGTAATTGACATCATATGTCGACCTCAACAATGAGACACTAAATGAGAAAACTAATCCCGACAATCACATGTTCCACAAATTATGGTGAAAAATAAGTATTGGGTCAATAACAAATGTTAATCTTAATACTTTGTTATATATCCTTTGTTGGCAATGACATAGGTCAAACGTTTTCTGTAAGTCTTCACAAGGTTGGCACACACTGTTGCTGGTATGTTGGTCCATTCCTCCCTGCAGATCTCTTCTAGAGCAGTGATGTGTTGGGGCTGTCGCTGAACAACATGGACTTTCAACTCCCTCCAAAGGTTTTCTATGTGGTTGAGATCTGGAGACTGGCTAGGCCACTCCAGGGCCTTGAAATGCTTCTTACGAAGCCACTCCTTCGATGCCCTGGTGGTGTGCTTGGGATCATTGTTATGCTGAAAGACCCAGCCACATTTCATCTTCAATGTACTTGCTGATGGAAGGAGGTTTGCACTCAAAGTCTCACGATACATGGCCCCATCATTCTGTCATGTACACGGATCAGTCGTCCTGGTCCCTTTGCAGAGAAACAGCCCCAAAGCATCATGTTGCCACCCCCATGCTTCACAGTAGGTATGGCGTTCTTTGGATGCAACTCAGCATTCTCTCTCCTCCAAACACAATGAGTTGTGTTTCTACCATACAGCTCTACTTTGGCTTCATCTGACAATATGACATTCTCCCAATACGATTCTGGATCATCCAAATGCTCTCTAGTACACTTCAGATGGGCCTGGACATGTACTGGCTTAAGCAGGGGGACAAGTCTGGCACTGCAGCATCTGAGTCCCTGGTGGCGTTGTGTAGAAAGCCAAAGTAGCTACTACATATCCACTGTAAAATTGATATGTATTTTGATTCTGCATTTTTTGCATGCTGAAGTGTACTTCCTATTGGTACCATTTGGAGATAGATAGATAGATAGATAGATAGATAGATAGATAGATGTGAGTTTTTAATCACTTTTTAGTGGACCTGAAATGACAAAAAAAATGCCATTTTGGCTCTTAGAATTTTATTGGTATGGAATAAATGATACCAATTATGTGTAACTTTAAAAAAATATATATTTTTTTCTTTGTAAAAGGGCAAAAAGGGGGCTGATTTAAACTTTTAATGTTATATATGCATGTTTAGAAGTTAGGCCCATTCCCATCATCATATCATGTTTCGGCCATATGTCATCTTGAAATAAGTATCACATTTGAATATGCTTTCTGTGCTGGATATGGCTGTGTTGTATCTGGGGACACATTCAATGAATAATGTGATTGGGTCCTAGATTTTATACAGGTTCACAAATAATATCTACAGTATCCCTGTGTGCACCCCTCAAATTTTGTAAATATTGTATTATATTTTTTATGGGACAACATTGAAGATATGATAATTTGATACAATGTAAAGTAGTCAGTGTACAGCTCGTATAATAGTGTGACTTTGGTGTACCCTCAAAATAACTCAACACAAAGCCATCAATGTCTAAACTGCAGGCTACAAAAGAGAGTATATCCCTAAATGAAAGTGGACAAATTGTCCCAATTTGCCATTTTCCCTCCACCTTGTCACATGACTCGTTGGTGTTACAAGGTCCAAGTTGTGAATGGAGAGCAGTTGTGTTAAATTCGGTGTCCTCGCTCTCACGCTCTCTCATACTGGTCACTGGAAGTTCAATATTGCACCTCATGGCAAAGAACTCTCTGGAGATGTGAAAAAAAAGAATAAAAATGGCTATAATGGCGATAAGAAGATTTACAGTGTTATGACACTTTAATACAATGTAAAGAAGTCAGTGTACAGCTTGTATAATTTTGCAAAATAACTCAACACACAGCCATCAATGTCTAAACCGCTGGCAACAAAGGGAGTATACCCCTAAGTGAAAATGAACAAATTGTGCCCAAAATGTCAATATTTTGTGTGGCCCCAATTATTTTCCAGTACTGCAGCCCCAAACCAAGGCACTCCAACCACCATACTTAATTGTAGGCAAGACATACTTGTCTTTGTACTCCTTACCTGGTTGTCGCCACATACGCTTGACACCATCTGAACCAAATAAGCTTATCTTGGTCTCATCAGACCACAGGACACGTTCTAGTAATCCATGTCCTTAGTCTGCTTGTCTTCAGCAAACTGCAAGTTTTCTTATGCATCAACTTTAGAAGAGGCTTCCTTCTGGGATGACAGCCATGCAGACCAATTTGATGCAGCAATGCTGGCAGCACTCATACATCTATTTTGAAAAGACAATCTCTGGATATGGCACTGAGCATGTGCTCTCCACTTCTTTGGTCAACCATGTTGTAGCCTGTTCTAAGTAGAACCTGTCTTGCTAAACTGCTGTATGTCCTTTGCCACCATGCTGCTGCTCAGTTTCAGGCTATTGGCAATGTTCTAATAGCCTTAGCCATCTCTATGTAGAGCAACAATTCTTTTTTTCAGATCCTCAGACAGTTCTTTGCCATGAGGTGCTGTAAGGACCAGTCAGGGGTGCACAAGCAGACACAAATGAAGTGAGGCCCTGACGCCTATCCCAACCTCTGTCCCTGCCTCTTGGGGAACCCGACTCCTTAAAAGGTCGGCCCCAACCTGAAGACTAAGAGCTACACTAAATAAGTGTAGACACAGGACACAAACAGACACAGAACACAAAACAGGAGGTCAGACGAGCAAAGTCGGCAACTGTTGAGAGACGTTTTACCAAATTGGAAGACAGAAGAATAAACGTAAGCCGAGCCAGGTAGGTAGCAGCCGGGAGACGTAGTGCAAATACAGAAGGCAGAAGAGAAGTCAGAAGCAAAGCCAAAGGTCAGGTAACAGTAAAGGGCAAGGAAAAAATAAGGCTAGCTACAGGCAACAAAAAGACCAGTATAGCAGGCAAAGGTGACTGGTAAAGGAATCCATTTATAGGAAACCAGAGGACACAGAACAGAGGTGATAGGTGGAACAAAACAGAAGACTGATTGGAAAACAAGACTGTCAATCAAAAGGAAACTAAAGGATAACTAAACAAGTGCTGGAAGATTCCTGGCAATGGGCGTTTGCCAGGAATCAATTAAGCATACAGAGAAGTAGACCAAGTTCACACTGGTAAAACAAATACTAGGCATCAGGTAAGAAACCAGGGTTTTTGTCTCAACGGCCGTGGCCTGCGACCAGAGACCAAAGCTGGGGGTCTGCTGGGCATGACAGGTGTCATGTTGAACTTCCAGTTACCAGTATAAGAGAGTGTGATAATGAAAACACTAAATTTAACACACCACATTTATGTGATTATACAAGCTGTACACTGACTACATTATATCAAAGTGTCATATCTTCAGTGTTGTCCCATGAAAAGATATAATGCTATATTTTCATAAATGTGAGGGGTGTACACACTTTTGTGAGATAGGCTAATCTGGAATTTACAGTATCAGTAGGATTTTTTTTTTTTTTGGAGGGTGAAAGAAACCCACACAAACATGGGAAGAACATACAAACTCCTTTCAGATATCCTTGGTTGGATTGGAACCCAAACACTTGATGCTGCAAGGCTGCGGTACTAATCAGGGGAGTAGCTAAAGACTCATGGGCCTTGGTGCAAAACATCAGCTGGACTCCCAAAATTTAGCTCTTCACAGCAGTGGAGAACTATTTTTAACAACTGGTTCCCTACTTGGCTTAATGGATGCCTCAGGTGTAGCATGCCATGGAAAATTATTCCTTCTTAAAGAAATTGTCCAGTAGAAGAAAATGCATTTGAAATGTGGAAAAAAAGTTATTCTTAACTCACAATCTCCCACTGCTGCATCTCTAAAGATCTCCGTGATCTACTCCTTTTCACTTTCAAATTCTCGTCTCGACACACAGGAGAGTCTTACATTCCATGCCCTTAAAATGGAACCTCTCCTATGTATCAGAATGAGAGCCTTGAAGTGAAGAGGAGCGGATCCCAGGGACCTCTGGAGCAGCAGTGGCAGGGGATCAAGAGGTAAGTATAATATTTTTCCCCACCGTAGCCCCATTTTAACTGACTTTTTTTTTGCTGAACAACCCCTTTAAGTAACCAAATATACCAATTTGAGAAAAGGAACTACACATACATTTTACATGAAAATGAAACATCCCCTATTACAGGCACCTCCTCACATGCTTAAATCATACTTACCTCTTAAAAATGATTAAAAAAAAATCAAAATTATTATGTCACAATATTCTTAGAGCAATAACTTATTTCTGTGCTGATGGAACTGTGTTAGCAGTCTTTATTTGCAGGTTAAATTGATGTTTTTGGCATCATTATGGATTAGGCTGGATAAACCCAAAAAAATAAAAAATTTAGATTTGTAGTGTCTATCGTACGGTTAAATAACACGATAATCTTTTAGATTGGAGCATAACACATTATTGGAGCATAACGTATTATATTTAAATTTGCTATATTTATTATTTTTTGTAAATAACTTGTTTTTATTTTATTAAATAAAGGTTTTATTTTTGATATGTATTTTAAATACTCAAACTGTATCTTTTTTTTACTTTTCTTTTAGTTTCACCATGGGACTACACTGTGCAACCACTTGATAGCAACACATTATAGGTTTCTGTACATGGCAAGCCCGGAAGCCATTATTTGGCTGCCGAGTACCATCGTAACCATTGGCACATCACTATTGCATTGTGGGGGTGGTGATGGTTAGACAGAGAGAGCCCCCTCCCTCTATCAATCACCCAAACACCACTGCCATTACTGGCTACGACATCTAGGGGGTAAAATGTTTGGGATTGGGGCTAGCTTTGCCTGCACTGTACAGGTCCTGGCTTTGATTGCTGCATTGTCGAGTCTATGCGGACCTGTGGGCTGCAACAACTGTAGCTACGCCACCGATACTAACCACTGTGATGCCCATTTTTCTTTGGAAAAACTATTTTGGATTAATAGCAAATATCTGTGGCATACCCTTAGATTTTTACATGGATTTTCACTTTTTTAAGCAGAAACCGCACTAATATTTTACAGGTCTCCTATGTTTTATCTGCAACAAATCTGAAAGCAAAGGGATAGATTAAAATAATGGGGCACTTGCAAAACTTTTGCAGCAAATCTTCTATGTGTGAAGATTATATATTATATATATTATACAGAGAGAAGCCTTTATAATTCCGGAGGTAAAGGTCTTTACTGCTGTACAAACTGAGCTTATCAGGGAGGCATATCTAATCAGCATGGCTGCTTGTACTTGTGTCAGGTATTAAGTCAAACTTTTAGTTGTGTTTGTCCTGTTGTTTGCAGAAGTGAATTCCTGAAAGATAAATATACCTTTACCCAGCAGTAGCGATTCATGTTTTGTGGATGTCGATGATTCTGTAACCATGCGACCAATATTTGCTAGCTTTATTTCATTACAAGATTACAGTATTCTTCTGCTTTCTATCTCAACATACTTCAGGCTGTGTAGGGACTATGTAAAAAGGTTTAATGTATCTTAGCCTAAGCTTTGTCTCCTTAGAGCCCATATTCAGTAAAGGCATTCCTGCAATACAAAAAGTAAAAGATTCAGTACATGCCATGATACAAGAAAGCCCATTGAGAAAACTTAGCTTTAGGGTATCCAAACAAAAAAATTCTAAAAATGTTTATACTACAGGAACACCCCTTTTTTAAATGAAGCTGAAAGCGTGATTAGCTGATAAATGTTGACTATCATGTCTCCTCAGTGACCAGCCATTATCACCAGGGAAACCTACTCTGTCACTGCAGAAGAAATGTGGTGATAGCATACATACATGGGGTTCCTGAGTGGGGAACCTTCTATATGTAGAGCATGTGCCCTTAGAGGTACGACTAAGGGCATGTGTATGCCCGAAACATGTCAGTCCTTTCCTCTGATTGTATGCCTGCCTTGCATTGCTTAGAATTGTCCACTTTTTTGTATCGGCTATACTCCAATAAATATTGATATTTTATATCCTGGTGCCGACCTTGGACTTTTTTCGTTTGGATATGTGTGCGCATCTTGGAGCATGGTCAGAGCACAGGATTTCAAGCGGTAAAAAACTTTCAGCATCAGGTGAGCTGGTGTATGTATACGTTTTGCCCTAAGAGGATGTATGGACAGGGGTTGTCTCCTAGAGTCCACCAACCGTTTCCTGACAGTGGTGCATGTCCTCAGTCTGCAGCAACATCTTTTACTGGTCTTGCATACTGTATCCTTTGAAAACTGACAGCTCTAATCCGCTCTCCGCCATCTTCATAATCTTCTATTCTCGGCGTCCCTTGTGGAGCCCTGAGTGGGAACGTGCCGGAGCAGCTATATTGGTGAAAGGTGCCAAACATATGATTATGCGTGCTGTACCGTTGATATGTACAGCCGCAAAAGGTGAGCACCTGACCATTTTTCCTCTTATCAGATTGTCTTTTAAAGAATTCAACTGCGCTTTTTGTCCTTAGCTTATACGTTTACCCAACGATACGTTGTTATCTTAGGGGAGAACCTATCTATTAAATACTGTACCTCCCCTCGATCGCTTCCCATCCCTCCCCTACCTCTCCCCCCCCCCATTGGTATAAGATCTAAAAGATTGCTATGGCGTAATGCTTCCAAAGAGGCCATGCTACTGCTCCTAATAATTCCTGCCTTGGGCAGGAAGTAATAGGAGCACCATCTTGGTACACACTTCTGCATTACATATGCAGAATATACACTCACCGGCCACTTTATTAGGTACACCTGTCCAACTGCTCGTTAACACTTAATTTCTAATCACCAATCACATGGCGGCAACTCAGTGCATTAGGCATGTAGACATGGTCAAGACAATCTCCTGCAGTTCAAACCGAACATCAGTATGGGGAAGAAAGGTGATTTGAGTGCCTTTGAACGTGGCATGGTTGTTGGTGCCAGAAGGGCTGGTCGAGTATTTCAGAAACGCTGATCTCCTGGGATTTTCACGCAAAACCCATCTCTAGATTTACAGAGAATGGTCCGAAAAAGAAAAAACATCCAGTGACGGCAGTCCTGTGGGCGGAAATTGCCTTGTTGATGCCAGAGGTCAAAGGAGAATGGCAACGGGTTGAGTGATAGAAAGCAACCAGTGACTCACATAGCCACCCGTTACAACCTAGGTAGGCAAAAAGAGCATCTCTGAACGCACAGTACGGCGAACTTTGAGCGGGATGGGCACAGCAGCAGAAGACCACACCGGGTGCCACTCCTTTCAGCTAAGAACAGGAAACTGAGGCTCCAATTTGCCCAAGCTCATCGAAATTGGACAGTAGAAGATTGGAAAAACGTTGCCTGGTCTGATGAGTCTCGATTTCTGCTGCGACATTCGGATGTAGGGTCAGAATTTGGCGTCAACAACATGAAAGCATGGATCCATCCTGCCTTGTATCAACGTTCAGGCTGGGTGGTGGGGGTGTCATGGTGTGGGGAATATTTCTTGGCACTTTTTGGGTACCAATGGTACCAATTGAGCATCGTTGCAACACCTTGTTTGGGAAACTATGCCACGAAGAATTGAGGCAGTTCTGAAGGCAAAAGGGGGTTCAACCCGTTACTAGCATGGTGTACCTAATAAAGTGGCCGGTGAGTGTATATAGTAATGCAGAAGAGTGTATAAGCCATCGCACCCCCATTTGGTCAAGTATCCTAGTGGGAGTACAAGAACCAGTGTAATAAAAAAATTACAAATAAGAAATCAAATAGAAAATATGAAAAGTTCAATCACCCTCTTATTGTGATTTTACAAATAAGAAAAAATTAAAAGTTACACATAAATGGTATTGCCGTATCTGAAAAACTCCAATCTATAAAAATATAATTTACCGCATACGGTGAGCACCATGGAAGAAAAAATTCCCAACAACAAAATGACATTGTTTTGGTTATTTCACTTTCCCAAAAAAATGGATTAAAAAGTGACCAAAAAGTCTCATGTATCCTAAAATGGTACCAATAAAAAAAAACTTCACTTAAGCATGCAAAAAAATGTGCCCTCACTCAGGTCCATACATAGAAAAAACAAAAAGGTATTGGCTGCCAGAAAGGGCGCTGCAGGGCAATGTTAAATAGAGAATTTTTTTGTGGTATTAGGGCATAACGAAAACCTTACACATTTGATATCACCAGAATCCTACTGACCTGCAAAATACAAATAACATATCATGAATACCAAAGAGAGAATGTCATAAAAACAAATTAAGATTTTTTCCACTTTCCACTCACCTTCAAATTTTTGGGAGCTTTCTAGTACATTATATGGACTGGTCAATGGCACCCTTGAAAACAACACCTTGTTCCGCAAAATATAAACCGTTATGAGACCACCTTAGACAGAAAAATAAAAAGGGCGACATGTATGAATTCGAATGCGTATTTTTTTTTTTTACTTGGCGCCGACAACCCATTTCTACATAAATAGAGAAGAGTGTAGAATACAACAGTATGAAGATTTTTGGCGCCTTACATAGAGCTTAATGCGCCAAACTTCTCTCATAAAGCTTAATGCGCCAAACATGTGTAAAGGCTATAGACAGGCTGGAAATAAAAGAAAAGTCATTAGAATAGCATGTCAGTGAATATAAACTATGGTACTGATCCTGCTTGGTGGACCACAGTCTCAGCAATACCTGTGCTGTGCTGGCTCTTGCTGTATGTAGAATAAAGGGTGGGAGCAGCAAAAATACACTTCAAAATGTCCCTTATTTATCAAGTTACACCAGTACAATAATAAAAAGTAATTTATGATAATTATCAAACTATATAAAATTAAATTATTTATATTTAATAAAAAATTTTATCATACAAAAATAATATAAAAATATATTATATCCCAAAAATATAAAAATATCTCCTATAAAATGTATTTAAATTTACCATATATACTCGAGTATAAGCCGACCCGAGTATAAGCCGAGGCACCTACTTTTGCCACAAAAAAATGGGAAAACTTAATGACTCGAGTATAAGCCTGGGTGAAAAATGCTGCGGCTAGTGGTAAATTTCAAAAATAAAAATAGATACCAATAAAATTACATAGGCAGGTATATGTCCTCCATAAGTAGTTATAGGCAGTTTATGTCCACATAGGCAGTTATAGACAGGTTTATGTCCACATAAGTAGTTATAGGCAGTTTTATGTCCCCATAGGTAGTTATAGGCAGTTTTATGTCCCCATAGGTAGTTATAGGCAGGGTTATGTCCCCATAGGTAGCTATAGGCAGGGTTATGTCCCCATAGATAGCTATAGGCAGGGTTATGTCCCCATAGGGAGCTATAGGCAGTCATGTACCCATAGGTAGTTATAGGTAGAGTCATGTCCCCATAGGTAGTTATAGGCAAGGTTATTTAAAAAAAATAAATAAATAAATACAAGTACAGTACTCACCTCGGTCCCTCGCCGCTCCGCCCCCGGGCGCTCCACCTTCCTCTTGCCGGCACAGGCGGGTGATGTCAAAAGGCTGCGCACACAGCGTGATGAACACAACTCCCTGTGCCGGAAACCCAGACAGCCCCCAGTCAGGGGCCGCCCAACCCACTGGGAGCGGGAGGCTTGCTCCGCTCCGCAGTGGTATCTTCCCTGAAAAGCTTCCCGGAGGATCGCATACGGGAGAAGAGATCGCCGACAGCGCCGGCCCCGGGGAAAATGCCCGGAGGCTGTTGCTGTACTCGCAATCGCTATATGCCCCCCCTGGGGACCGATATATGAATTTTCCTCCCGGGTTGCTGGGGCCATGCAGCGCCCAGCGCTGACAGGACTCGATATAACCGAGGTGGGTTTTTTTCAGAGAAATTTTTTGTGCTGAAAATCTGGGCTTAACTCAGATAATACGGTAAAGAATCAAAACTATTTTCATTAAAAAACCCCCTGAGTTTTCAATTTTAAAAATTTTTTTACAAAAAAAAATTTAAAATTTTTTTTTGGGCCTCACCCTTTTTTCTACATACAAGCCCCCACACCCAGTTTTGCGCAAAATGTGTCCACCAGCAAGACCCAGTACCATATTTCTATTCATGACATGCTGTTCAAAAATGACTTTTCTTTTATTTCCACCCTACTATAGCCTTTAAAATGTTTGGCGCTTCTTAGCGCCAAATTTTCATTATTGCCAAACACACAGGCGAGGCCGATAACTTTAGACCCCATTTTTAACCCCAAACAAAATCTATTTCAACATTCAACCCATTATACACGAAAAATGAATCAATAATTCACTTTGAAATGCCTTCCTTCAATGTCTTCAAAGTTTGACAATTCACTCTACCCACAAATTTGGCGCATTTCAAGGCTTAAGGCAGTTTTACTCGGCTTATTTTTCGGGGGTAATTTCGCCCCGCAATTACCCGTGTGGGTGGGGGCGGAGGGGGGGCCGGGACCCCGCCGCCCCAAACTTTCTTACCACGGGGCGTATTTTCCCCCCTATATTCAATGTCCTTATCTACCCCCGCGCGTATTGGCGAGCGGGGGAGGGAAAATAATCCCCTAGTTCCTTTTGAAACTGTGGATTAACCCCTAATGACTGGGGGGTATCCAGCCGTAATTCCGCACTCGGGGGCCCTAAATTTCGGACTGAAATATGCCCCCTTTTTTGCCGTGTGAACATAGCCAAGCCCCCCAAAATTTGTATGGCATAAGTTTAAGCACCAAAATTTGAGAGAAATTTTGGGCATTAAGCTTATGTAATGTGCCAAAAATCTTTTTTAAATGGCGGTTTTACACCTTTAAAATTTAAAACGGGGTTTGTCGGCGAAAAGTATAAAAAAAAATACGCTTCGAATTCATAATGTCGCCCAAACTTTTATTGTTAAAAAGGGGGGAAGAAAAAACGATAAAAAAAAAGGCACACGGGAAGATTTTAATAAAACATTAATAGCCCAAATCACAACTATGAACTCGAAAACTTTCTATCACCTATATATTGTGATCCTGCACAGCTCTGGGATCACCGCATGAGTCTTTCAGGCATGAACAAGACAAAAAATCAGTAAAAACTTTGGGGCTCCGGGGTTTTTATTTAAAACAACAGAAAAAAAACCGATGGCAAACATGCCCGCAACAACAAAAACAAAAAGACTTCCTCGAGCGCTTCAAAAAGGGTGTAGTTCCCTCACATCACCTTTTTGGGTCCTACACGGTTTTCCCCAGTTGAACACCCCGCCCAGAAGGTAGATGGGGGGTACACCCACCCCAGCGCTACCTGTGACCTTTTATGCAGCCAGGAAATCCTGGCGTGGACCAGGGGGAGAAAGCCCCCACCCTGCTCTTTTTTACTCCCAATAAAGGAAACCCGGGGAATGGGGGGATCCGTAAACAATTAAAAAAGGGCGAATTTTTGACTGCACATTATTTATAAAGGGGCCTTCACTCCACCGGGCTGCTTATTTTTGGGGGCACTCCTGGACTCCCCAACATTTCCAGAACCGGGCTGGATTTTAAACCCCCTTAGACCTTCCCAGCTCGCCTTAATACCCCCCCCCTCTGCTCAACCTTGGGGGGCGGAGCATTTTGTGCCAAAAAGTTATCACCCGCGACAGTGCATCCCATTTGCTTGTTGTGACCAGGGCGATTTCTACAGAAATTTAAAGTCCTGTAGACCCGGGAACCCCCGGGGTGCCCCCTTCATTTTTTCCCTTTGTTTTGCCACCCACTTTGAGGTGAATGGCCCGGATTATTTAAAGGGTTACCTTCAGGTAGTAGCCAGCCCCAATACCCCATTTAAATTTCCAAAGGCATTTCTCTCTCTACTAGGGCGAATTTTTCTCGGCCCCGACAGTTTCCGGCGTGTACACTCCCGGGGTGTTCTTCTCCCTCAACCACTTGACAGGACACCCCAATCCACCTCGGGGCCTCCCGGGACCAAAAATTCCCTTTTTGGGAAATTTGGCGCAACGAGCCTGGTCTCTTCAGGTACCCTTTCAGTTTTTAAAAGCTAGTTCGGCCCCCGGGGTTTCCACTTGACCAAGGGGATTTGGACCTTTTGTTAATCTGTAAGGGGGGGCTGCTAGGGAGGCAAAATTTGGGGCACAAATCTCCTTAGTCCCCTGCGATCCCCAGAAAACCCCTGACCTCTTCTTGGAAAACCTTGGGGCCAAATTTCCCCTAATTGCTTCAATTTGCCCAAACTGGGCTTATGACCCCCCTCCCGATTCATACCCTAGTAGCGAGCCTCCTCTACCCTATGGAAACATTTTTGGGGTTGGCTTTTAACCCTGCCCCCTTTATGCATCAAGACGGCCGTATTGGGTAGGTGGGATTCCCATCCGTACTAAATACCACCACTTCTCCAAATATCCCCCATATTTTTTATGAGGCTTAGAGACTCCACATCCTCGGGAATGGGGGCCACCCCCATGACCAAAGGGAGGACAACTTTAATGAAAGTGTCCACGGGGGAAAAAAACATTTTCCCCCTATTCCTTTTGGGGGCCCCTGCCAATCCCCTTGGGTCGGGTCTAATGTAGAATGTCCTTGCAGGTCCAGCCGTGACCAATTCATCCACCTGGCACGGTAAAAACAAATTTTTGATACTCTTTGAGCTTGCAAAATCATTGCAAAATCGAAAGCCCCCACAATTTTTGGGGTTTATGAGCAAAAGGGGGCTCACCACCCCTTTGGGACCTTTCTTTACCCCAACTTAGCATTTTTAAATTTCCCTCCAATCGCTTCCCTTTTCGGGGCTCAGGCCCCTAAAGGGCCTCAAACTACCTTCGGGCCGGTTCTGTGACGAGTCAGGGAAAAATGACTTCAGCCTCCCTGGCATTTTCCAAAAAACCTGCTGTTTCCTTTGTAGGAACTCCCTATTTCCTCGCTGTGCTTCGACAATACTCAGAGATCGCCGGTGGAAAACTCCCTTTGGGACACCCCTATGTTTCCTGCCCCACCAATTTGGGGCCTTTCCAGGGCTTAATTTTAAGGTGAATGGTAAATTGATAAGGGTTTCCTTTTTACCGGGGGGAAAGCCCTTATAATTTACCTCACTGCCCCCGCTCCGAATCTCTAGGGGCCCGCCACTTCGCCAAAATTTGCTTTCGACCTGGGTAAAAAGACTATACCCGGTCGCCGGGCTGAAACACTCTGACCCTTGCCACCTGTTTTTAAAACCGGGCCCGGGGTTTTTTGGCCTGCTAAATTTCAGTAAGGGGTAGAAGGGCCGCAATCTGTCCTCATTTCAGCGTGTGCCAATACACTCCTATAGGGGATTCTCCTGCTCCCATCCCCTTTGGGGCTATGTCCAAACCCAGGTGATGTCTACCTACAGGACCCGAAGGTGAAAATCCTTGAGGCCTTGGGATTTCCCCTTACGGGAAACATGGGTAGGTAAAGAGGGCCCCAAAACTCTCCCACCCTTTATCTACCCCCTTTTTGACATCGCTTTTATTTTTTTATTAAATCTTTCCCCCAACCATCTCTGGGATATATACTGGGGGTACGAGATGTGAAATGTTAATAGACGGGAGAGTTCCCTTGGGCACCTGAAATGAAGGGGTGCCCTGGTCTTTTAGTTCTCCTTTGGGATACCCCGGGGGGAAAATTTTGGGAAAATTCCTTTGCCATTCCCTTTGGGGGAGGGTTTCCCAAGGGAATGGCCTCGGGTAAAGCGAGGGGTAGTCAGATCACTAAATTGTGCGATGCCTGGGCTGACTTAGGAGCGGGCCCCACCGGGCCCTGCCGATCCTCTCAAGGGGACCCCCTTTTATTATTTTGGGGAAGGAATTAGGGGGCTCCGAAAAAGGGCCTAGGGGGTTAATTTACACCTGGGCAGGACGGCTTTTCCTCAATTGCCCTGAAAAATTTCCGGCCATAAAAAAATTTCCTCCCTTCCTCCCGGGGGCTTTCCACCCCTAAGTGCCCCCCCCAAAACAGGAGTGGCTAGCCCCAAAAACCGGCGGACAGTGACCGGGGCACCCCCAACTGCCTACCACTTCGGTTGGGGTCTTTTTTCCCGGGACAGCATTTTTGTTACCACAAAAGGGAAACCAAACTTCGCCGGGTTCCCGGGGCTTCCCATCTATTACCTTACACTTTTTCAGGGATGCCCGTTTTGGGTCCCTCAGCTGCTCCCTGCCCAAATTCCCCCTGGTCTGGCAAGGAGGGAAAATCACTCAGAGGACTTTCCCGGGTCCCCCCAGGAAGACAAGGGAAAAACCCTCGGGGTCCTCTGGTCCCCGGGGCAGACACATTACCCTTTTCCACAGGATACGGGCACACTTTTTTATTTCCCACAAATCCCCAAAAAAAGGGGAAATCACAGCCATGATTATACGTGGGGTAAATCACAACACAGCCACCTCATGTGTGGCGGGGCCCCAGGGGGTCTTAGGGCATACCGCGGTTTGGGGGTCCCGGGGTCCCCGTTACACAATCACCCCTATACGGGGTGGCCCGGTTGGGCTGCGCCCACCGCCTGGGCCCGCACCAGGGGTTTTTCCAAACTTCCGGGGTCCATGAGGGCTTGTATGGGGTGTCCATTATTTTAATGGGGCATACCCCCCGATTTTCCCCCCCTCTCAAAAGTGGTGGTGTAAAAAAAGGCCTTGCTACAAAGTAACGCTAAAACCATAGTCCATGGGTTCCCCAAAGTAGGACCTGTGCGCGGGGTCCCAGTCCTTTCATCGCCCCGCAGATATGGGGGGCCCGGGGTTGGGCAAGACGGTCTCTTTGGGGTTGGCAACCTTCCCCCCCTTTTCTTCACCCACCGGATCCCCCCCCCTCAGGCCCTTTGGTTCCCCTTTTGGGACGGGACAGTCTTACCCCATGCTGATCCGTGGATGCAGTCCTTGGAGGAACTCCTCGGGGGCACTTAACCTCCACAATGGGGACAATTTTCGTCCAGGTTTTTGGGGGCCCTGTACCCCCACACCGTGGTCCCCAGGGAGGGGGGGGAACGAAGCAGCACAGACACCCGCTCCGTCACCGGACAGTTAAGACGTTCGGCTGCACCACTTTCTGGTAGGTGGGAGAGGTCATAATCTGTGAACCGAGCTGGCTTTGCTGGATCGAACTCCAGGGTGAAATCTCTGGCCCGGCCGCCGAGTAACCCCCCAGTCGGCTAGGATCTCCCCTTTTAGCCGCGTGTATCCTTTGGGGTCTTCAGCTTAAAGGGGAAATGGCCTTTTGTGGGTGCCGTAAAAAAGGGGGGGCCGGGCTCACCCCCCCGGGCCCCGGGGAGCTGCTCTCTTCTCGGCGATCCTCTCGAAGGTGCCAAATACGCCTCCACGTCTCTCTGGGGGATTTTTTCGTAGAACTTGCACACCCCTTACGGGGCATGGAGGCCCACCTCTGCCCCCTCTGGTCTTGTAGTCAGACCTAGCTGCTGTGTAAGCCAGGTTTTTCCTGTTGTTTTCTTTAAAACGCCCGGGGTGTCTCAATCAACAGGCCCGGGTTGGGCCTTTCTTGAGCCCGCATCTCCTGGTGGGGCCTTCTGTTTGGGTTTTCCGCCATTACTGGAGGTTGGTGTTTGCCGTATTAATCTTCACCATCATCCATTTGGTGTCTCCCCTGGTTGCACTTTTTCCGCTTTAACCCCAAATATATTGAACCCCCTTTTCGCTGCCTGTCTTTTAAGAGAAGCGCTCTTTTTAAAAGCCCATGATCCCCACCATTTGAGCCTCCACTCTGGACACCCAGAGTCTTCAGCATGAGACAGAGGGGAATCAGACAAACGGGGTCTTGGGTCCCTGGGGTTTTTTTAAACGCAAAAAAAAACCGATGGCAAAAAATGCCCCCCGCAAAACACAAACAAAAAATTTCTCGCTGAGCGCTTTCTAACAATGGTGTAGTTCCCTCATACACCTTTTGTCCCACACTGGTTTCCCCAGTGTGAAAACCTCCAGCCCAGAGGTTTGACTGGAGACAAACCCGCCCCGTCACTCCCTGCGACCTTTTTTTCGCCCGGAAACCTGGGGTCCATGGGGATAAGCCCCACCCTGCTCTTTGCTTACTCCCCAAAGAAAGGCCAACCCGGGGAAAGGCTGGGGAGCCCTACTAAAGATTAAAAATGGTGACAGTTTTTTCTGTCGACATCTATTTTTCAACGGCCTTTCACCTACCCCAAAGGGTGCTTATCTTGGTGCATGCTCCTGGGCTCCCCAGACATTTCCAAACCTGGCTGGGATATATACTCCCTTGTAGACCTTCCCAGCTGCGGCCTTACAATATAAATATATAATATATAAAAAGTGACACAATTACAAAACTTATTTTAGCGCCGCTATTGCTGTTAAATAATGCTAATAAATAAAAAAAAAATTTGAAATTAGGCTTGACATGCAATGACATGCAATTCTTGGGTCGCATCCGAAAGACGGACCCGACAGGTGCGATACAAACACGCAGCGGCGATCTCTCATGTGAACACCGCTGCGTGTTCCTTATTGCGGGCAGTGATAAACTCACTGCTAATAGTTGGATCAGCAAAGCGTATGTTCATACGGAGGTTAACACTGATCACACATCTGGTAATAAAGTACATGCTGATTACATGTATTACATTGATACTTTGTAATAGTTCAGGCTCAATTGAACAAATACAATGTTACAAGTCAAATAAAGAGTGATAACTGTCATGGGTGGGCCCGTGACCCCTGTCCCGGGTCGCGGGCACACCCGTAGTCCTGCCGGGGCGGCACCCCCGCCCGCATGTCGGGCGGTGGGCACGCTCCCCCGGCCGGCCGGTCACCTTCCTACTTACCCGGCCGCGCTCCTGTCTCTGCTCCAGCCTCCCGACGCGCGCGTTCCCGACATCTAAGGAGCGCGCGCGCCGACTTTGTGAAAATTAAAGGGCCAGTGCACCAGTAATTTGCTATTGCCGGTCACTGCCCTTATTTAAGCCTGCCCCTTCCTGGGGCTGTTGCCGGATCTTTAGTGCCATTTAGGCTACTGAGAAAGCGTTCCAAACCTTGTTCTGACTTACTGTGTACCGTACCATTAGCTTCCGTTCCTCGACCACGCATCTTGCCGCCTGTCCTGACCTACTGCCTGTCCACGACCACGAACCATTGCCACCTGCCCTGACCTTCTGCCTGTCCCCGACTACGAGCCTGCCTGACGATTCTGCACCAGCTATACTTTGGCTGCCACCGCAAGCAAGTCATGTCAGGGGTAGTGACCTGGTAGACTCCCGCCGCAGCAAGTCCATCCCACTTTGCGGCGGGCTGTGGTGAAAACCGGGACCTACTTAGATTCCGTTCCCTGGCGTGGCTTACGCCACCGCTTGCGGCGGTCCAGTGGATCCACTTCTACGTCTGGGTTCGTGACAATAACTTTAGCTACATGCTGAACTATTTGATTGCTATATACAGCCAGTCAGTGTTTAGGTAGTTTTAACCATTTCAGGGCAACATTGGTTAGCCCTTAGAGAAAGTATATAAATAAAAGTTACTTTTGCAATGAGAGAGATATAGATATGCAGGAATTGGTGGAGATTTGTTAAAGATGGCTGATGACAGTATGTATATGTTTGTACACCCTACTAACAATTGAGGTCCTCTTTTCCAGATAATTCAGGTCAGAAAGAGGGGTAAACAGTCTGGCAAAGAACTGGTTGTATGATACAAAATGATAAAGATTCCACTAGGTTTCCAGTTTTTGTGCCAAGAAATGCACAATACAATGCACTGATACAACTATGTTATTTCTGACTCTTCTTAGGCAAACTTCTTTTTCTAAACATTGACAAACATTTTTGCTGTGATTTCTGTTTTTGCTGTAAGTACTAATTGTGTCGATTATAATAACTATATAGTAATATCTATTACAAATATGCTGTGTATGCATTGCTGTGCCGCCATGCCACCAATTTCTTTAAAATTGTTTTGGATGTGCTGATCAATTTTTATTTTTGAATTGTTTGCATGGGGAAGTGGTTGGCCTCCATTTTGGTTGTGCACTCCACCCATCCCTAGAGACTGATATTAATCAGAGCAGAATGTAGTTGGGACCTTCTCTCCCTGAAAATTTGGAGATCTGAACAGACACCAAGAGGGACATGCATGAAAACTGTCTTGGTGTAAGACTTTCTGTGTTGCCCACAGCAACCAATCAGAGTGCCGATTTATTATGAAAAACAAAATAGCCGCCGGACTACATCCTGTGCAGAAACTCTGAAAAAATGAAAGGCGTGCTCTGATTGGTTGCTATGGGCAACGAAGAAAGTCTTAGACCTAGACAGTGTTCATACATGTGGCCCCAAGAAAGGTAGGTTCCCATCTGAACTTAGGTCACCTTGCTGCTGGTGGATGGGCTCCCACTATTTTGATCAAAAATGTGCACTAAATCCTTACATTTTCATATCCTAAAGTAGAATTGTGTGAGAAACCAAAAAAAGCATATAATGGAGGAAAAGTAAAGATAAACAGTAACTCTCTGTCCCAATCCAGTCTGTGAACTAGTTACAAATGCTGTTATATCGCATAGTATCGCCATGTTGGATCTTTCTTCTCTCTGGGTGAGTGGACGGAGCTACAGTTGCTAGTCACGCTCTCTGAAAACTACATGTCCCACAACAGCCACTTGCTCCCAGCTGAGCTATAGACTCATTATGCTAAATCTACACCTAATGTAATATACATATCATACATGCCAACTTTTGAAAATGGAAAAGTAGGGGATTTGAAGTGGTGGCGCGCAAAACGTGGTCACGCCCATCTTGTTGGAGAGCCACACCCCTTTGAAAAAGCCACACCCAGACCACCTAACTTCATAATGGCTCTGGAAGAAAACCAGATTGTTGCCCCCACTAGCCAGGTAGTAGCCCCCTTTATCCAGGTAGTGCCCATTATAGCCAGGTAGTAGCCCCTATAGTCAGGTAGATGCCCCTTACAGCCAGGTAGATGCCCCTTACAGCCAGGTAGATGCCCCCTTGCAGCCAGGCAGTGCTCCCTAAGGCCAGGTAGTGCCCCTTGTAGCCAGGCAGTGCCCCCTTTAGCCAAGTATTGCTCCAATTAGGTAGGTAATTACCCCTAAGGCCAGGTATTGCCCACTTGTAGCCAGGTATTGCCTGTTGTAGTCAGGTATTGCCTCCATTAGCCAGGTATTGCCCCCATTAGCCAGGTATTGCCCCCATTAGCCAGGTAGCTGCCCCCATTAGCCAGACAGTGCCCCTTGTAGCCAGGTATTGCCTCTTGTAGTCAGGTAGATGCCCCCATTAGTCAGACAGTGCCCCTTGTAGCCAGGTATTGCCCCTTGTAGTCAGGTAGATGCCCCCATTAGCCAGACAGTGCCCCTTGTAGCCAGGTATTGCCCCTTGTAGTCAGGTAGATTCCCCCATTAGCCAGACAGTGCCCCCCCATAGCTAATACAAATAAAATAATAAAATCTACTCACCTCATCAGGCTCCCTGCAGGCTCCCTGCAGCGCGGCCAGGTCTGGAGACTGCCGACTGAGTACTCTCAGAGTGTGTACAGCCCCAGTCTCCTTTCTACTCAGTAGAGCCATCACTCATAGCAAAAGTCAGTTCAACTCAGTTATGTCAGTCAGCCTAGCCAGGAAGTAATGCACAGAGCCTGTCCTACTTCCTGTAGGACAGGTTTCTGCACCGGATGGAGACCTGCAGCCATTTTGTTTTTCTATAGTGATTATCCCCTAGACAAAATGAGCAGATTTTTCTAATTAAATGTAATTAGAAATGTTTTCATTATGACATGTAGTTTATGTATTTAGTTTTCTTCTTTTCCTGGAGAACCCCTTTAAGGGAGACATGTATGAAAGAAGGTGTTTCAAAGTGAATTATTGCGTCTCGTTTTCAGTGTATAATGTGCCTGAATGTATAAAAGTGGTTTATGTGTAATTATAAATGGTCGAGACTTGCAAACAATGCATCTAACACATTTGTTTGGTGCATTATACATCATAGCCTGTTTATTTTTTTATTTTACGCCAGAAAAGGGTGAAAAACCCTTTCATACATGTCTCTTAGCGTTTGTGGAGTGCTGCTGATATTGTGTTGTGTTTGCATTGCTTTGCTGCCACGCCAGTGTGCACCTATACTAATTTCTTTAAAATTGTTTTGGATGTGCTGATCAATTTTTATTTTTGGGTGATATCTATCACAAACATGTTTTATGATCACTTAGAGAATGTTCACCCTGAATACATAGCAGAAATCCAAAGCAGACCCCCAGATTTCTGCTGCAGATTTTGGCTGAGCACACATGCAACAGATTTGCTCTAGATTTTGACTTGGATTTTGTAGCAATTTTACTGCAGATTTTTCTACATTTTCTTTAATGGGAGACTATAAACTGTGCAATAAAATCTGCAGATAAAACTTTGCAGCATATTTTGCCTTCTCCCATTAAAGTCGATGTAGAAAAAATTCACAGTAAAATCTGTGACATATCTGCAACAAAATCCACACTGACATCTACAACACGCACTGTGTGTGCATTTAGCCTGTGACTGGGTTTAAGTGCTATTTTTTTACACTTGATGCATAAAATGCACATTTCACATGCTTTAAGCAACAGAATACACATCAAAAGTGCCTCAGTAGTGTCTTGTGCTATATAAGAATAAGTACCATTAGTGCAAATGTAATGTAATTTGATGTGCTATACAATACGTCAAAAAAAACTGGAGTGTGGGTATCACAGGACTTTTTTTGAAAGCTTTAAGCGGTTTGTACTCAGGTCCCACTGCTGCCATTCGCCTACATTATAGTACTTCCCCAACATTTAACATTTTTAATGGTACTTGCCAAGGTTGCCCATTGTCATCGCTAATCTTTGTTCTTTGTGTTGAGCCATTGGCTGCGGCAATCCGATTTGATCCGGATATTCAGGGAATCACGGTACATGATCGGGAGTTTAAACTGTTTGTGGACGATATCCTGCTGACTTTTTCAAATCCACGTCTTACCTTACCCCGACTGTATGCTCTCCTGAATGGTTTTGGAAGCATCTCTGGATATAAGTAGGGCAAAAATGGAAGCATTTCCAATTAATATACCGGTGGACCAACTAGCCTTACTTCAATCTAATTACCATTACCATTGGCAATTTGTTTCACTTCGATATCTAGGGATTCAAATAACGAACTCATATTCCTCCCTTTATGGCTGGAATTTTCCAAGGATATACTTGGAAATTAGATGTTTATTGCAAAAATGGAAGTCTTTGCCACTGTCATTACTGGGAAAAATATCGGCTATAAAAATGCCATTGTTACCTAAGCTGTTGTACCTTTTTGAAACACTGCTGGTGGTGGTTCCCCTTGGAGACCTTAAATTACTACATGCTTCTTTTTTTTAAGTTTATTTGGGATTACAAGAGGCATAGAGTGACTAGGTCTATCTTAATGTCGAATAAGCAGAATGGGGGGTTGGCTGTACCGGACATCCTTAAATATTACTGGTCGACCCATTTGCGAAGGATTCCAGAGTGGTCTTCCTTGTTGGCATATTCCAGATGGTCGGAGATAGAAAAGCTTTGGATCCGTCCAACTCATCCTAACTCATTCTTATGGACTGCACGACCTCCACGCATAGATATACAAATATCGAGTCACCAGTCACCAGTTTGACCAGGGACATATGGAGAATATGCTCTAAGAAATTTGAGCTGTGCTCCATTGCTTCTCCTGTGATATCTTTCTAATTTAAGCCCCTATGTCCTGGGGGGGGTGGGAAAAGCCTCATGCAGCGATGGTTCGACCGAAGGCTTTTTAGGTTAGTGGATCTTGTTAATTTTAGAACCTTACGACTATTGCCTTTTGATAATTTCGATCTGCCTAATACAGGTTTTTTTTTCCTAATCACAAATTAAACACTTTATGTAAAGCATTGTGCATTCACATAGGGTCTCTAAGCCTACAAAATTTGAGAGATTGTGCCATTTCACTAAAACTACAAAAGGACTTATCTCTGATATCTATAACTTATTGCTGCACCCAGAGTCGCAAGCTCCAATACTGCATAAATATATGATCCAGTGGAAAATCTATTAACAAAGACCAATTCCTGTAGAGACGTGGCAGATTATTTGGAAGAGGGCGGGTCAGTCATCATTATGCAACCTGTACAAGGAGAATGCCTATAAGATACTTACATTTTGGTATCATACTCCGACTTTGCTGCACAAGCAATGCAACAATACCGAATATTTGCTGGAGATGTGATGGTTCGGATGGTGATTTGTATCATATTTTTTGGACCTGTCCTAAAGTTCAGGGTTTTTGGGTTCGAGTCCGGGAATTGATATATAGGGTACAAAAAAATGGGAATCTCGCAAGAGAACAGAGAGTGACTTTTGATCACTATATTTACTATTTTGCCATAGGGACCGGACCTCTAACCCCTGATGAAGCCAGGCTAGCTGGTGAAACATGTTGGGGAGGTCAGGCATGACGTTTTTAAATTGTGATTTCTCACCTCTGTCTACAAGTGTCCACCCGCTGCAGAGGGTGTCACAAGGGGGCCTTATTTTTTTTGTGTCCATTAGATTAGGTACGGACTGCCCAAGAAGGAGGCTTGGGATCCCTTACTGGAGTTAGTAAATTGCTGTATATTTAAGGCTTTCCTGTTGGTAGGTGGGGTTCCACCAGACTTGATAATGGAAAAGGAGCTATTCCTTCCTTCAGAAGTAAAAAGGGTTAAATGGTTGAGGTTTAGAATATCAGGTTTTTAAAATAGTGTGTATAGAGGTTACGAGTTATACATAATAAAAGTTACGTTTTAGTGTTTTATAGATAGAGAACTGATAGAGTTTAAGTTTGCCTATGGCAAAATAGTAAATATAGTTGATATATAGGGTGTCCGGTATGTCCACTCCTCAAGACCCCTTATTTTGTTTGCTAAATGTGCTTCCCAGACCTGTCCCGAAACTGACGATGAAGCTTATCCTCCATATCCTTACAGCGGCAAAATCAGGGGCGTTGCTAGGGTCTTAAAACATTCGGGGCACGGGCCCTTTGTTAGCGGTGAGTGTAAGGAACAGCCGCTGTCCGCTACGCATAGAGTGGGCTCAGCGTGTGAGCCCGCTTTATACATCCTTCATGCCATTTAGATGTTTCAGGCACATCCTATGCATGAAGGGGATAATTAAACCCCGCGCTAGCTTCCAGCAGCAGAAACTCTGCTCTTGACTCCTTGCTGATGGTATCCGACCACATACCCCATCCTCCCAGCCCACGGCCTACAGCATTGTCCCACTCCTACCTCCTGCTGCATTAAAAATATAGGTTGCACCCTCATTTTCTTCCCAAATTTGGGGGCACAAAAGTGCCTCTTATAGTCTGAACAATACGGTATATGTGGTGATGTAGTTTAACTCCTAAAGGACACAGCTGTTTTCCATTTTTTTTCTTCTTTTTTCATCTATAACTCTTTTTTTTTTTCATTTATGTTGATATAGCCGTGTAAAGGCTTATTTTTTGAAGGATGAGCAGACATTTTTACTGGTACCATTTTGGGCAATATATGTTTTTTGATCACCTTGTATTCCAAATTTTATGAGGCAAAGTGTATAAAAAAATCATGGTAGTGTTTTTTTATTTATTTTTTTACAGCACTTACTGTGGGGCATAAACACGATTACAGCAATACCCAATTCATACCATTCTAATAGCCATAACTTTTTTCATTGGTACTGTACTGAGGCTCATGGGACTTTTTGATTGCTTTTTATTCAATTTCTTGTACAGTGGGATGAACAAAAAATTTTTTTTTTAAAACAAAAAAATTGTAGCAGTGTTCATGGAGGGAGTAAAATATCTGTTTTATAGCACTGGGTTGATACGCACACGGTGATGCCAAATATGTGTACTTTTTTTTACAATTTTTCATTCACAAGCATTTCTAATGGGGAAAAGGTTATATGTGTGTTTTTATTTGTTTTTTTTTTTCACTTATTATTTGCTTGACCACTTTAATACATTAGACTTATCTCACTGCAGATGGCCCCTACCCAGCTGTTACACACAGGAACAGTATATACACAAATGTAACACACAGGTAAATACTGGACATGTGTATATACACTGTTCCTGTGTGTATATTACAGTATATATATATATATATATTTATATACACACTACACCAATATATATATATAATATATTATATATATATATATATATATATATACACACACATGTTACTTCACACAGGGACAGGTATATACATATATAATACTTATCTGGGTGTTACATTTGAGTATATACTGTCCCTGTGTGAAGTACATGTGTGTGTATATATGTGTATATATATATACACTCACCGGCCACTTTATTAGGTACACCTGTCCAACTGCTCGTTAACACTTAATTTCTAATCAGCCAATCACATGGCGGCAACTCAGTGCATTTAGGCATGTAGACATGGTCAAGACAATCTCCTGCAGTTCAAACCGAGCATCAGTATGGGAAGAAAGGTGATTTGAGTGCCTTTGAACGTGGCCATGGTTGTTGGTGCCAGAAGGGCTGGTCTGAGTATTTCAGAAACTGCTGATCTCCTGGGATTTTCACGCACAAACCAATCTCTAGGGTTTACAGAGAATGGTCCAGAAAAGAAAAAAAACATCCAAGTGAGCGGCAGTCCTGTGGGCGGAAATGCCTTGTTGATGCCAGAGGTCAAAGGAGATGGGCAGGACTGGTTCGAGATGATAGAAAGGCAACAGTGACTCAAATAGCCACCGTTACAACCAAGGTAGGCAGAAGAGGCATCTCTGAACGCACAGTACGGCGAAACTTTGAGGCAGATGGGCTACAGCAGCAGAAGACCACACGGGTGCCACTCCTTTCAGCTAAGAACAGGAAACTGAGGCTCCAATTTGCCCAAGCTCATCGAAAATTGGACAGTAGAAGATTGGAAAAAACGTTGCCTGGTCTGATGAGTCTCGATTTCTGCTGCGACATTCGGATGGTAGGGTCAGAATTTGGCAGTCAACAACATGAAAGCATGGATCCATCCTGCCTTGTATCAACGGTTCAGGCTGGTGGTGGTGGTGTCATGGTGTGGGGAATATTTTCTTGGCACTCTTTGGGCCCCTTGGTACCAATTGAGCATCGTTGCAACACCTTGTTGAATCTATGCCACGAAGAATTGAGGCAGTTCTGAAGGCAAAAGGGGGTCCAACCCATTACTAGCATGGTTGTACCTAATAAAGTGTCCGGTGAGTGTATATATATATATATATTATATAGATATATATATATATATATATATTATAATATATATATATATAGTGGTTGAGTGTGTATATAATTATATATATACTGTAATATACACACAGGAACAGTATATACACATGTCCATTATTTACCTGTGTGTTACATTTGTGTATATACTGTCCCTGTGTATACACACACACACACATACACACACGTGTACTTCACACAGGGACAGTATATACTCAAATGTAACACCCAGATAAGTATTATACATGTATATAACTGTAAACATGTGTTGTGTGTTGGTGTGTGTATATATATATATATATATATATTGGTTGTAGTGTGGTTATATAAATATATATATTTATATATATATATTATACTGTAATATACACAAGGAACAGTATATACACATGTCCAATATTTACCTGTGTGTTACATTTTGTGTATATTACTGTCCCTATGTGTATGTATATACTAATATACTGTACCTCTGTGACACAGGTCCAGTATATGAGCATAGACATGTGAGGTGGGGGCATAGCCCTCCATCCTGCCTCAGGACATAACCTTTATGCAGGGTCACTGTCACTGGGGTCTTAGAAGCTCCTGGGCTGTTTAGGCAGCTCTGGAAGACTTGAGGAAACCAGAAACTCGTTCTGGTTTCCATAGTGATGGGGCCGACAATCTGCTGCAGGAGCCGTCAGAAGCAGGCAGGGAACCTTGCTGTCGGTGCTGTAGCTCCGGGGGAGGGCTATGCAGGGAGCACAGGAGGAGGAGGGGCTGCTCTCACTGCTCTCTGAGTGCTGAGGCTCTGGAGGTGGGCGGAGCTTCTCACTGCAGCGAGCAGAGAGAGTTAGGAGACTATTCATTCGGGGCAGAAGGCTTTACATCCGGGGCTTCTGCCCCGAATGATGCTGCCAAGCGACGCCCCTGGGCAAAATGCTTACTATCTAGATATTGGAAGCGTAGAGACCTCCTGACGTCGATAGAACTGATTCAACGCGTTGCAGACATTAGAGTTATGGAGCAACTAACAGCCCTTCAGACTAACGCTTTAGATAAATTTGAGGCAGTATGGTCACTGTGGGACATTTACGTTGTGTCTTTGAATCAGAGAGGTGGCTGAGCAACATGGTTAGAGGATCTTGGCCCTAAGTGTATACTATCTTTTGGAGACATTAGACTAGACCCTTCTGTTTTTCATTACAAGACAGTGTACTTTCCCCTTTCTTTTTGTGTCTTGTCTAGTTACATGCTTACAATATAGTGTTTCCCTAATGTCACAGCTATATGATGGGTAATAATTGTTACGACTGTGTGACTCATGCCATTCATTGACATAGTTGTTGTGACTATCTTATTGTGTGGAAACTGCTTTTCGTTTTCATTGTTGATGATGTTGGTCTATTGAAAACTTTAATAAAAATACAGTTTAAAAAAAAAACTGGAGTACATGTCAAATTACATGTGTATTTTGTTGACGCTAATTTTGGTGCATATTTTGACAAGTAAGGCTGGGTTCACACTGATTATTTTGTGCACCATTGATGCACAAAACATATTTTTCTCACAATAATGTGTCAAAAAGCACACAAAGGGGTTTTCTTACCATACAGTTTCACGGAGCTTTAGTCAGCTTTAGGCCACGTTCACACGGCTTAAAATGGCGCGTATTTCTGTCCGTAATTACGCGCCGAAGTGCGCCAATTACGGGCCGAAAACGGCCCATTCATTACGGTAATTCATAGTTCTCATAGAGAACTATGGATTACATCTCCTCTTCCCACCCGGCGAATCCGCCGGGTGGGTATATAATTGACATGTGAATTACCAGTGGCGTATACGCGCCGCTAGCAATGTTTGTCTATGGGCCGGCAAAGTGCCGGCCCCCCGCTCACTCCCCCGCTCCCATCCCACCCCCGTCCACACGGCGTAATTGCGGGGCGTAATTACGTCCCGCAATTAAGCCGTGTGAACATAGCCTTATACTCACACTTCCTGGTCAGGCTGTGGATGGGTCTATAGCAGTGATTGACATATCAGCTCAGCTGTTTTTAGCTATTTCTGTTATAGTGAGATGAATACTGGAGATTTATAAAGTGTAATATACAAGGTTACAGAACTCTAAAGAGTTAAAGCTTGTCATTTAGATAGGTAATGACAAGCTGATATGTTGCTAGAGATAAGACTCTGCATGGAGTGACTTACCATGGTCAAACTGACAGATGGCAACTTGGAACAATGAGAAATAAGGGAGAGGTGGGGAGAAACTTGTGTTCTCTAAGAGGAGATAAAAATCTTCTTTGCCTCCTGTACAAAGCAACATCAACAAAGCAATGTATTTGGTAATAGTCTTAATTTACATTTACCTACATGTTAAATTCTAATCATTGTAGTAAGGAAACCCCTTTAGGGCTTGTCCTCATGGCAAGGGTTATTGGTAGGTTTTTCAGATGGTTTACGGTTTTAGAAAACATCTGAAAACTGACAAGCAACACTCTCCAGAGACTTTAGTAGAAAATCTGTTCAGCAGTCCCAACTGAAGATATTTTCTACCCGTTTTTTTTACACCGCGAATAAGTGACATGTCACTTATCTCCCCGGGCATACAATACGAATGTATTGTACACCCGGGGAGAGGAGGTGTAAACCATAGTTCTCTATGAGAACTGTGGATTACCATAATTTCGGCATGCATCTCGCCCGTAGTAGAGCGCAAATACGGCGCGAAATGCGTGCCGAAATTTGACTGTGTGAACATACCCTAAGGGTATGTTCACCCAGCGTGTGGGGTCCGTATGAACATACGTTCTTGGATGCATGTTTGAGTCAGTCCAGATGGAACCAAACACGCATCTAACAATGAGCAGTGTGCTTTACACTGCTCGCAATGTAAAACACGTATCAGTGTTCACATGAGTGATCACCAATGCATTTCTCACTGCGTCTTTTAGATCTGTCTTTCAGATCCGTTCCAAGTATTGACATGTCAATTCTTGGTTCGAAAGACACAGCAGGATCCCTATAATAAACTATAGAGTGTGATCCTGCAGCATCCAACACGTATCCAAACACGCAGCTGCATGTTGGATATGTGTTGGATCAGTTTAGAATCCGATCACTGTGTTTTTGGATGCGAGTTTCGGATCCAAAACTAATCCAAAATCGGATCCAAAAACGGCGTGTGAACAAGCCCTTAAAGGGGTTGTCTCACTACAAGGTTTGCTTTTTATATTAAAGATCTTGCAATAACAAGTCACTTTGCAATATATGTCCATTAACATTGTCCTACCTATTCCTAGATATCCCCTCTTGTATGGGCTGCATCATCTCCTCAGGTCGCTATAGCTACAGACCTGTTCACTCTCTCCTGATATGCTGTCAGTACTGGTTGCTATAGCTACAGACCTGGCTTCCACTGCAGCCTAGTAGAATCCAGTAAACACACCCCTGAATTCAAAGTGAAACCAAGAAAACAGGACTGAGGTAAGATGAAGCAATGTAGTGAGACAACCATTTTAAGGTCCCATTAACTATTATGTGAAGAAGTGCATAACAGGCACACAGCTGCACTTTTTTGCGCACTATTTGTATTGTTATGTGCTGAACAAAAAAAGGAGTGTGGACCATTAGTAGTGCATAAATGCACCAAAAAGTGCATCAGTCCCCTATACTGTAAAAAGGCATGAAAATAAGCACCAAGACACATGCAATGAACAACAAAATGTAAAAGGCTGTGCACATCTAATATATATACTTTGAAAACGTAAGCATAGGTGCACACTGAAAGGCAATGACATACATCTAATACATAAATCAGTGGCACACTAAAGACTAAGTAAAACCTCAAGTTATATAGGAATATAGGAAATGCTTTACAGCTAAGGAAAATATGAAAAACCTGGGACTCTTAGTTTACAGTATTTGATCAAAGATTGTATTAAGCTCACCTCCCCAACACGTCAAGGGGTTCCCAGAGCAGGTGAGTCCCTACACTAAAAATGTTACCTTACTAGGGAGTCCATTCAGACTGCCACTTCCCCAGGAGTGATAGGAACCTGCAATTAAAGTTAACCTGCACATATTTAAATGAGGTGGTTGAGTGCAGCAAGCCAATGAGATTGCCATCTCCCAAATAGACTACAAAATGTAAAAGGCTGTGCACATCTAATATATACTTTGAAAACGTAAGCATAGGTGCCACACTGAAAGGCAATGGACATACATCTAATACATAAATCAGTGGCACACTAAAGACTAAGTAAAACCTCAAGTTATATAGGAATATAGTAAATGCTTTACAGATAAGGAAAATATTAAAAACCTGGGACTCTTAGTTTACAGTATTTGATCAAAGATTGTATTAAGCTCACCTCCCAACACGTCAAGGGGTTCCCAGAGCAGGTGAGTCCCTACACTAAAACATGTTACCTTGCTAGGAGTCCATTCAGACTGCCACTTTTCAAAGTATATACGTTTTCAAAGTATATATTAGATGTGCACAGCCTTTTACATTTTGTAGTCTATTTGGGAGATGGCAATCTCATTGGCTTGCTGCACTCAACCACCTCATTTAAATATGTGCAGGTTAACTCAATTGCAGGTTCCTATCACTCCTGGGGAAGTGGCAGTCTGAATGGACTCCTAGTAAGGTAACATGTTTTAGTGTAGGGACTCACCTGCTCTGGGAACCCCTTGACGTGTTGGGAGGTGAGCTTAATTACCAATCTTTGATCAAATACTGTAAACTTAGAGTCCCAGGTTTTTCATATTTTCCTTAGCTGTAAAGCATTCCTATATTCCTATATAACTTGAGGTTTTACTTAGTCTTTAGTGTGCCACTGATTTATGTATTACATGAAATGAACAAAACACATGTATCATATGCTTACAGATGTGTTTCTTCTGTGAAATAAGCTTCAATTTCACTGCAAAAAAGTCAAGTGAACATATCTTTAGGCATCAAAAATACATAAATCTAATGAAGTTCACTGTACTGAAAACACATGAAAGTCTGCACCAACATGCATACAAAACCAAACCAAAAGACTCATCAAAGAATACACACGTGAATGCATTCTTCTCCCTTGAAATAATCGCTTATTTCATTGATAAATTTTAGGGGGTGATCATGTTCTGCTGCAGATTGTGACAGATTTTTAGGGGGCAGATTTTCCCCAATGAATAATTTGCATCTTTTCATTGAAGAAGACGCATAAAACATGTGCTGGTCAGTGACATATTACTTAGACCCCATTCACATCTGGTTTTGGCAGCCCGATCGTAGTATCAGTGGGGACACCACACTAATTCATCACCATGGTATCAGTCCAGCTGTCCCCACGGAGTCTATGAACGAGCTGCCAAAACCAGGTGTGAATGGGGCCTTACTCTTGTATGTATTGTACCCCTTTTCTCAGTGTGGACTACGGGGCGCACTCTGAACAACGGGACGCACATTCTACTCAGTTCTCACGCGTTTCTGTCTGGGAATTGCATCATGTGAACAGAGCCATAGATGTGTCGGATCAGACCCAGTATTCTCGGGTCCATAGAGATCATAGCTTCCAGCAGTGTCTATGACACTGATAACGCCCCTCTGTACACAGGGCACTAGTGCTTATGTAAGGAGCAGCTCCCTGGCCCTTTAACAGACTCAGCCCAGAAGGCCTCCCTCCCGGCAGCAGGAGGAGGAACATTGCCCCAACTTCTCCCGGCTCCGCTGCAACATGACGGACGCTCTGGACGACTATGAGACCGGGAACCCCCGGCTGAACGAGCTGCCCGATCACTGCCCGGTGGTGGCACAAGCCATCAGGATCATCCGGCAGAGGGCAGAGGCTGAGAGCGGGCACTGGCCCCTGGGGCTCTCCGATCACTTCTTACTCAGGTTTCTCAGAGCCAGAGACTTCTGCATAGAGCAGGCTGTCAGAGTAAGTGCAAGTAGTGTGTCTGTATAGAGAGTGCAGCTCCTGAGCCTATTAATACTGCTCCTGCTGTGTACAGTCTGTGCATGTCCTGTACAGCATCAGCGATCTATCGGTTATCTAGCGTGTATCACCAGTATCTAGCCGATATGTAATCTATCTGGTGGGTTATATATGAGCTTTCTTTCTTTTCTCTTTCTTTCTTTCTTTCTTTCTTTCTTTCTTTCTTTCTTTCTTTCCATCCATCTATCTCTCACTGTATATTAACTGTTATAAACTGTTATTTGAGTATGGGTGTCCATGAATTCTATCATGTTCAAATTATCTATCTATCTATCTCATATCTATCTTATCTATCTATCTATCTATCTTATCTATCTATCTATCTATCTATCTATCTCTCACTGTATCTTAACTGTTCTAAACTGTTATATGTGTATGGGTATCTATCTATCTATCTATCTATCTAATCTAGCTATCTAATCTAGCTACATACGATAGATAGATATCTGTCAAATATCTACCTATCTATCTAGCTATTAATATATATATATATATATATATATATATATATATATATATATATATATATATTATATATATTATTACTATATATATATTATCAGTCAAATATCTATCTATTGTATGGTCTCTCCTTTATTTTTTTTATATATATATATATATATATATATATATATATATATATATTATATTTATTTTATTTTTTTTTGTATTATGAACTTTTATGTATCTATCCATCAATTATCTATCTATCTAGCTATCTATCTGTTTGTCTGTCTATCTATCTATCTCTCTCCTATAGTCTATTACTTATCTAATATTGTATGTTAACGGTTATATGTCTGTCCGTCATCTGTCAAATATCTATCTTTATATCTATCTTTCCATCATTAATCAATCTATTATGTATCATGTACATTAACTATATTATGTATATCTATCATCTATCTGTCAAACATCTATGATCTATCTATATGTCTATCTACCGATGCTTGTTAATAGAGCAGCTACGTGCACTATATAGTATGTGTCCTTTTTTGTGTATAGTATATAGTATGCATGAGCAGGTCCGCTCCTTTCATTACTACTTTACTTATAGTTTATGTCATGTCTACAGAAGGTTATACGTATCTGCATTAACCCCTTCCCAACACAGCATTTATGGTAACAGCATTTTTTATTTTTTTTTATCTCCGCCTTCCAAGTGCATAGTGTTTTTATTGTCCGTCGACATAGCTGTATAAGGACTTGATGTATTTTGTAATGATACAGTGTAATATGCCATATAATCTATTGAGAAGCTTTTAAGAGTTTTCAGGAGGAATGAGATGGGAACAAAGATGTAATTCCACCATTCTTTTTATTTCATCCTTGCCTAGTTCACCATATGGCAACAGTATAACTATGACAATATCACATCTATGTAGTTTGTGTTTTGTTTTCAAACCTTAAAAACTTTTAAAAAATAAAATAAAAAAACGTGATTTTTGTTGCTACATTCTAAGACCACTATTTATATATATTATATATATATATAATATATATATATATATATATATATATATATATATATATGCACTTTTTTGTGGGGCTAGTAAGTTGCTACTTACAGTTGTTACCATGTGGAATAAGTAAGATGCCAATTTTTTATATTGTTAAGATGTTTATTCTCATTAGGTGACTTGAACATCCAGTTGCTTGTACAATTCAGTACTGCGATTTTACCTGCCTCTGGCAAGGTGTATTAGGAGTACTAACACGGCAGATCTAGAAGAAGCCTTCACTTGTTGCCCTGCTGCCACATCAACTGCTTGGCACCCATTGGTGGTGTCAAGAGTAAACCCCCCATCTGATAGCTTGTACTATTGAATGCAGCATTTAATTGGTGAAACAAAGTCGAGTTTCCGATTCTGGATGTTGAACGTGGGTGTCAGCTGTATCACATAGTTACCGTATATGGAGCAGGCCACATGTAACATCTAAAACACTGCATACGAAACATTTTGGTTTGTGGTGAATTGGTGGCATTTCGGGGGTCCTCTTATATCTTCAGGGCCTATTCCTCGCCGTCGAACATTAGAAATTCGTCTCCCCGTGCACCAGAGCGGAAACCCCAAAACCCTGAGTAGAACAACTAAGGAGGAAGCATCCGGTTGCCCAAAGACCATCAGCAGGAGCAGCCGCTACTCACCAGGATGTGGTGTTGGAACTGGTGGAGGTGAGTAACATTAATATTAGATTGGTATTGATTGAACTACTGGGGTCACTAATATGAGGGACTTTGGACCACAGAACCTGTACTCAACAGCATCAGCTTGGTGAGGAATTATGGGTATCTAATGGTCAGATATCCACGCCCAAGAGCCCCTCACACGCTGGTTTTTTCCCAGGGTTTTTCCACGGTTTTTTCAGATTTAGAGACCGCTGAAAACTGACAACTAAAACCCTTCCCCTAGACTTTAAAAAAAAACAGTGCAGCAGTCCACACTGAACAGATATTCCGCCGGACGGTTGTCAGGCTGCCGGCGTGTAGAAAAACTTAGAACATGTTCATTCTTCTGCTCGGTTTCTGCACTGAAGGTTAACATGAAATCAATGGAAAACCCTGCAGAAAGTTAGTAAATTTTTCTGACCAATTTTTTGAGCAAAATTTTGTGCGGTTTCCCAATTTTTAGAAAAAAAGTAGAAAATGATATATGCACTATAGTCCCAAAACAATCCTTAAATATATATGTGTAATTTTAAGGGGTGTATATAATATATTATATATAAATAATATAATATATAAAAAATTATTTAGACATATATTTAAAACAAAAGTATATTATATATATTTTATGTATTTTATATACTTTAAAATATATATATATATAAAAAAAAATATTTTATAAAATATATAATAAAATATATAATATATATCCCCCGTATAAAACTCCGAGTATAACCGATTTTTTTTCAGCACAAAAAATTGAAAAAAAAACCCCTCTTCGTCTTATCCCTCAGTCACTGTCGGCGCTCGGGGCTGCAGGGGCCCGTGCGCCGTCGGGGACACTTTTTGCTTTTAATGCGCCCCCTTCTGGGAGCGCATTTTACAAAATTTCCGAGTACAGCCGACGCGAGGGGAAACTGCCGCGGCCCGTGCGCTGTGGGCGATCTCTTTTCCCATACATGCGACTCCCCCCGGAGCGCATAGGGGGGAAAAGACCCCCAAAACTGGGGTGAAAGAAGCGAGGCCCTTTCCTGCCCGCAGGGGGACTCCGGAGGGGCCCGAAAAGCAATTTGGGGCCATCCGGATTTTCCCGGGCCCGGGCACCCGGGGTGCCCATAAACGCTGCATGCGCGACCTAAATGACACAACCCGCCTGTTTCGGGAAGACAGGGGAAGACCCAAACGGGACCGGACAGCGAGGGGGCGGAGCGGCGAGGGACCGGGTAAGTTTTTTTTTTGTTTTTTGTTTTTTTTACCTCCCTATATCTACCCCTTTTACCCAGCCTAAAAACCCACCTAAAACTACCTATACCCAGCCTATACCCGGCCTATACCCAGCCAAACCCATCCAAAAATCCACCTATACTAGCCTATACCCACCTAAACCCACCCTATTTTTACCCACCTAAAACCCAGCCTATCCCCAGCCATATCTACCCTATACCCAGCCTATATCTAGCCTAAAACCCTGCCTATACCCCCTATATTTTAGCCTTTTATCTAGCCTATATCCTACCAAATTAAACAAAATACCTGCCTAAACCTGCCTTTTTAGAACATATACCTCCCTATTAGAACAAAATACCTGCCAATATCCACCTATACCTGCCTAAACCCAGCCTATACCGGCCATAAGGACATATCCCCCTGCCTAAAACCCCTTCCTATTCCTGCCTATGGGGGACATAAACCGCCTTTTCCTTTCCAAATGGGGACAAAAACCTCCCTATAATTGCCTATGGGGGACATAAACCTCCTATAACTGCCATGGGGACAAAACCTGCCGAAAAAGCCTATGGGGACATAAACCGCCGATAACTGCCTATGGGGGACAAATCCTGCCTATGTAATTTTATTGGTATCCTTTTTTATTTTTTAAATTCCCAGAGCCGCCACATTTTCCACCCTGGTTTATACTCAGTCAAATTTTTCCAGTTTTTTTGGGAAAAAGTAGGGGCCTGGGGTTTAAATTTTTCGGGGCGGCTTAACCGAGTAATACGGTATAATGTGTGTGTTGGGGTTGTGGTGTGTGTATATATTTTTTTTATGGATTGTGTGGGAACTATAGTGCATCATTCTCCACAAAAACCTGGACAAAAGACATTCAAAAAAACGCAGAAAAACTGTCTGTTTTTTGTGTCGGACTTTTCTACTGCAGTCAAAATTGAGCAGACCTTTGCTGTGTGAACTAACCCTAACAGTTATTTTCCTCAGGTAACTTTTGCAGACTTTGGCAAATATACATTTCAATATTTCATATTCTTCGTATTTCTAATAAAAGAAATTGGGGGCTTCATTTCACTCTTCACCTTAGGCTGTAAAAAGTCTACAATATCCCGGGCCCCCGGTTTATTTTTGTATAACAATGGAAATTTTTTCCCATTCAGGGGGTAAAAGGGTTTTTTCCTAAGGCACATTTATGGCAAGTTTAGGATATGTCCCAATTTCCCCGATAGTGAGGGAAACCAATTTATTTCCCGAGCCCTTAAAATGAGCTGGTAAGGGCGATTGCACCCACTTTTTTGATGGTGAACATTGGCTGCATCCACCAGCTAATTTTATGAAGGCATCTGATAGCTGTGTCGATGACCGGTACATGGTATTATATATAACAGTATAATATCTTTGCTCTTTCATGTAAGGATGATGCTATGAAAAATGATGGGGTTCCGTCAGAAAGTGCCATGCAATGCTGGCCCTTTCTGTGCCACCCCTTTCTATGCAATGTATCTGCTGGGAACATGAGATAATCCAGTATAGAGGTTGCATCATATGTTCTGCTGCTGCATTGTCAATAGTGAAAGAGGGAAGAAAATCCCGTTACCTGATGACATTACAGTAAATAAGCTGAGATAACCTTCTCCCCCAGCACAATTGCCCCGGGGTTTCCCTTTTTTCACTTGGGCCTATCCGCATATTATGTGACAATTAAATGCTGTGAAAATAGGATCATGGTTTTAATTGCCAATTGTTGTGACAGCATTCAGGGAAGGTGTTTGATGCAACTAATCTGGAATCGTGTAAATGCATAATCAGCTTGTAAATGCATTTCAGAAAATACAAGAGAACTGCATGTAGACATTAGACCTGGTTCTCCTCTGCGGAGGTTCCCTTTGCAGAGTCTCTCAAAAAGTACCAAAACAAAAAGTGCAGCATGCTGCACTATTTTTTCTATACAAATTGCGGACACCATGAAGGAAGCCTGATGGACCCCGTTATATTTAATGGGGTCCAATGGACTCCGTTGTTGCCTATTATGTAATGGATCTGGCATTGCCATTATATTAGTTTTTTCTGTTCCTATGATGAAACAAAAAAATAGAAATCACAACACAAGTTCTGTATGGGGCTGCTAGGCTCACAGCTTACATACGAGGGACAGTTCACAACAGGTTTGTATTCTACTCCATAGACACTAAGGGGAACATGTATGATCGGATTTTTCGCTTGTTTTCTGGCGTATAATGCGCCTCTCTGTGCCTGCTCCGCTGTCGGATGCACCACCCTATGTGTTAGGTGCAATAGGCGCAAGGTTCTATTGCGCCTAACATGAAGGGGCGTTCTGTGGTTGTTCTGGGGTGGGCACACCACATACGAAAACACCGACGCATGTATGAATGCGGGTCGGCAAAGTGAAGCGCATAACAGCTCCAACAGGCAGACCTATTTCAATGTGGTCTGTCTGCTGGAGGCGTCGAAGTTTGCCCCGCATTTATGAGCACACTTTGGCGCCGACATACATCAGGCACAGTTTTCACGAAAAAAACGTGAAAACAGGCGCTTCGACGTGCTGATCTTCATACATGTCCCCCTAAATTTTCAAATCTATTTACTATGTTCATTCTTTTTAAAGTACCTTCTGTTGGCGGTATGTATTGGGAGGTTAACATATGTTATGAATTTGTCCTTCATTTCCATCAGTGAAGATCTGTTGCAGAAGATGTGTTTGTAGCCAGACTTTGGAGCTGTACGCCCGGTGTTTAGTGTGGGTGTTATTGTAAAAGACAAATATTACAGGAAATTACCGTACTAAGGGGTGTTAATATGGTAAACACTAATGTGTTAACCACAGTGATAGAAGGGATTAAATATACCGGTTATGTTATTTTGATGCTGACACTTCATTCTTTGTAAAAGTCAGTAAACGATCTGCGACCTAATAAGAAAACCTTAGTAAAAAATATATTCTCTTGTAATTACTGTATTTATTAGGGCAGAAGTTTTGTAGGTTTTCCATTCCCCAATCCAGTAGGTAGAGTTGGGTCTCGCTAAAAGAATCAAATCTATTAAAAGGGCTTTCTAGGACTAGAATATTTATGGCCTGTCCTCAGTCCCGAGTGCTGAGGATCAACAGAATGGAAAGCCTTATCCCCTTCATTGCTTACATATGGTTGCGGTTGTGCCTGGTATTATGCTAGTCCCATTAAGTGAATAGCCAGAAATGGCCTATGTAGACAACGAAGGGGACGTGACACTAGTTTTGGCCATCAATATTTCAGTGCTGGATATCTCCTTTTAAGATATGCCTGGGTGACTAGCCTTTCACCCTAGTGTTTACTTTCAAAGATATGGTATTGATCCTAGTAGTAGGTTCTAGTAATGAAATGATGTCTCTGATGCCCCTGTGGTTCAATGATATCTGCAGCTGCCTCCAACTGGAGAGAACTGTGCAGGTGACAGATGAGCATTATCTGGTGCTTGACCCCTAGGGGGCGCGATTGTTAATACAGCCTAATGCATTGCATTGTAATTGCATTAGGGTGTACAAAGATGGCGGTTTCCCAACTTCCTGTCTACGGACGAAAGTGGGGGAAACCGGGAAATGTAAGTGACGGGAGCCTTCACAGGGCTCCCTACTGCCGTGTCCGGTCGTTGGATCGCCGCAGCTATGCTGCGGTGATGCCGATGACCCTGACGATCGGTGCGTGCACGATCATCATTCAGTCAGACGCCACGGCCATCTTTGCCGCGGTGTCTGACGGGTTAAACAGCGCAAGCGGGCGGAGCCACCCGCCGACGCTCTTACTGCCGGGTGTTAGCGGCGATCAGCCGCTAACACGGTACACCCGGCGGCTGTGCGAGGGAGTCGCAGAGCGACCCCCCTGCAAAGCTCCTTAGCGGCCCTGTGATGTACTCATACATCCAGGGTCATTAAGGGGTTAAAGGCAGAACTTGAATTAAAAGGGTCCCATAGCAAAATAAACTGAAACAGCAGCAGAAGTAGCAATAATTAAAAGAGTAGATAACACTTTGATATATCAGGGAACCCACATACCCTGTTTCCCCGAAAATAAGAAAGTGTCTTATATTTATTTTTGCTACTGTATTTATTAGGGCAGAAGTTTTGTAGGTTTTCCATTCCCCAATCCAGTGGAGATTTGGGGTCCCGCAAAAAGAATCAAATTTTTTAAAAGGGCTTTTAGGACTAAAATTTTTTTGGGCCTTCTCACCCCCGATGCTGGGGATCAACAGAATGGAAAGCCTTATCCCTTTCTTTGCTTAAACATTGGTTGCGGTTGTCCCCGTTTTTGCAACCCCCATTAAGTGAAAAACCAGAAAACCTATGTGACAACGAAGGGGAAAACACCGTTTTGGCCATCAATATTTCAGTGTGATTCTCCTTTTAAATATGCCTGGGGGACTACCCTTTTCCCACCCATTTTACTTTCAAAGATATGGTTTTGATCCTAGAGGGGTTCTAGTAATAAAAGATGTCTTGAGCCCCTGTGGTTCATGATATCTGCAGCTGCCTCCAACTGGAGAGAACTGTGCAGGTGACAGATGAGCATTATCTGGTTCGAAGCCAATGAACTGGCACATCATTCAGATGGAGCGGTTTGCTAGTTTTAAAAGGGTTTTTCCATCTCAGACATGTATAACATATTAATTGGATATGCAATGAATGTCTGATACATGCTCCCTCTATCCTCTCTGGGCAGAACAAAGAAGTGCCTGCGCATGCGTGGTTTTCTTTATTCAAGTGAGAGTTCTAAGGACATTGGTTCAGCTGTACTCCAATAGAAGAGAACTGAGCATGCGCGGTCAACTCTGTTTTGCGCTGAGAATTTTGAAGGCCGTTCCTAAGATAGTCGCAGGTATGGGAATTGGGAATGCAACTGTCAGATAGTTACGCCATAAATGTCCGAGAGGAAAAATTTTTAAAAAGGGGTTTTAAAAATTAATTCACCTTTCCTCAGCCCGGGTTTTCTTGTTTTTCATTCTGAATTCGGGGCGGGTTTCTGGTTCTACAGGCTGCAGTACAAGCCGGTCTGTACTATAGCAACCAGTGCGGGAGCCTTCTAGAATTAAAAAGGGTCTGTAGCTATAGTGCCCTGAGGAGCTGATGCTGCCCATACAAGAGGGAATATCTAGGAATAGGTAGGACACTGTTAATGGACATATATCACACAGTGATTGTTTTCCCAAGATCTTTAACATAAAAAGCAATCCTTGTAGTGAGACAACCCTTTTAATGTAATAAATGCCTTCATGCCATCGTAGCTCATACAAGTGAAAGTGGATCAGTGTTTGACTGGTATGTACACCTGTTAATTTTTTTTTATATATATATAATCCAATAGTACCAGCCAAGATAAGAAAGCTTGCAATATATCTTATTACAGAAAATCGTTTTTTCAAAACTTACAATACAATGCTTTTCTCCTTTACCTGCTAATGCACTGACTGTAAAGTTGTATATATATGTGAGTGAAAACTTAGCTGTATGAAAGGCCAAGGCCATTGGACGTCCTTTATTACCACAACAAGCGCCACTACACTAATTGCTCCACCCAAATTTAACCCTTTAAAGGGCCCGCGTTTTTTTTTTTTGGTACATGTTCGTTTTTCCCTTCCCCCCTTTAAAGCATAACTTTTTATTTTTCCACCTAATTTACATATGGGGGCTTTTATTTTGGGAAAAAAGATGTACTTTCATGGTGTTTTTCACTGTACCATAGAATAACTGGGAAACCCCAAAAAAAATTTCCAAGTGGGGCAAATTGTGAAAAAAAAAGGATTTTGCCAGTTTTCCCGGGTTTTTGCTTTTACGCCGTTCAATCTTGGTAAATATAATGTTTTTCTGTATTTACGGTGTTACACTCCGGCAATACCCAAAAAAAGTAGGGTTTTTTGTTTTGTTTTGTACCTAAAATTTTTTTCTATTTTTGAAAATTTTCGCCGCGGTGCCATTTTGTGCGACCATAACTTTTTTGTACAACACCCACGGACATCATTTAGGGGCATTTTTTGCGGGGTGAATGTACTTTTTTTCGCTACGTTTGGAATCATGCGACTTTTTTTATCACTTTTATTCCATTTTTTGAGTGACATAAAATGGCCAAAAAACGCAATTTTTGCCCTTTGGATTTTTTTTATTTTACGGTGTTCAGTGTACGGGATAAAAGATGTTATATTTTTATGATCGGACTTTTCGGACCGGCGATACCAAATATGTTAAAATTTTTTTATTTTTTAATGTTTTTTTTTGTAAAATGGGGAAAAGGGGGAATTTTTAATTATAATACTTTTTTTTTTTTTACTTTTAAAACTTTATTTATTTTTTTCACGTAACATTTAGCCCCCATGGTGCTTGACCCCCGGGGGCGCGATTGTTAATACGCCTAATGCCCTTTCATTGTAATTTTCATTAGGGTGTACAAAGATGGGTTTCCCCCAAATTCCTGTCTACGGACAAATGGGGGAAAACCGGGAAATGTAAGGACGGGAGCCTTCACGGGTCCCACGCCTGTCCCTCGTTGGATCGCCCAAGCTTCGGTATGGATGACCCTGACGATCGTGCGTGCACGATCTCATTCAGTCAGACCCACGGGCCCTCTTTGGCGGTGTCTGACGGGTTAAACGCGCCAGCGGGCGGGGCCACCCCCGACGCTCTTACTGCCGGGGGTTACGGGGATCAACCCCTAAAAGGTACACCCGGGGGCTGGCGAGGGAGTCGCAGAGCGACCCCCCCGCAAAGCCCTTTCGGCCCCCGGGGTGTACCAACATCCGGGTCATTTAAAGGGGTTAAAGGGGAACTTTTAAATTAAAAGGGGCCCATAGCAAAATAAAATGAAAAAGCACAGAAATAGCAATAAATTTTGATAACACTTTTAATATATCAGGGGAACCCCCATACCCTTTTCCCGAAAAAAAAAAAAGGTTTTTATATTCATTTTTGCTCCTAAAGACGACTAAGCTTTTTTTTTGGGGTGTTTTTTTTTTTATGAACAATAAATTTTCTTTATTTTGAACAAAAATCAATAGTTTAATAACTGTAGTGATTTATACAAAATAGCATAAACAGCCAAACTGAATTGCAGAAAAAAAAAAGCACTTTTTCTATTTTTGGGGGGGTCTTATTTTCGGGGAAACGGGGTAGTAGAGCTGGAGAGCACGAAGCCGCCAACTACTTGATCCCTACAAAAAGGAACAACGTTATTTTACCTGAATGGGCCCCATAGTAGTCGCCATGGCTACTATAAGTAGTTAATTGCATGGCTATATTGCTTTTTAAATTCTTGCACCTACTGTTCTTAGATTTGAAATCTTGTTTAGAAGCCAATGAATTTCAAGTATAACCTTCAACAGGATATAACTAAAATTAGAGCATACAAAACTGACCAATCTGTAGTGATTTTTCTCTTTAATTTTGTTAATTTTTGTATTTAGGAAGCCAATTCTTTTTCTCTCTGATAAAGCATGTGCTGTCATGTGAATTCTTGATATCACATGCAAACACAAGGATTTCTCCATTTAAAGGGCTTGTCCAGTGGAGAATGTTCTAAATAATCTCTCACAAAGATAAATACTCTTGCAGTTCTACAGCAGCTGTTTATGAAGGAAGTTAGCAGTTTTTACTCACAGGGCCCCAATTGACCACATTTAAAAAATGTCTAGGGCAAAAAATCATTTTTTTTGCCCCAACAACCAATCAAGCGCCCTTTCATTTTTCTAGAGCACTATATGAAATGAGAGGGTCGCTCTGATTGGTTGCTATGGGCAACAAAGTGAGTTTTAGACCTAGACAGTTTTCATACATGTGGCCCCATGTATCAAGCTCAGGAGATCAGGTCTTTGAAGTCACACCCCTTTGGTCCTGTCTGTCAAGGCTTAGGGCATGTACCCACAGCAAGGGTTTTTGGACTGTTTTTCAGATGGTTTGCAGTTTTAGAAACCGTTTAAAAACCTGCAAGTAACGCTCCCCCATAGACTTCAATAGAAAAACCGTGCAGCAGTCCCCACCAAACTGTTTTTCTGTCGGGTGGATTTTCACTCCGCCGCCGGTTGGAAACACATAGAGCATGTTCATTCTTCCACCTGGTTTCCAGACTGAGAATTAACATAGGAGTCCATGTAATCCACTCACAAAGTGAGTGAGTGGTTTTTGATGCGGTTTTTGCAAAAAAAAAGTGAAGAACTATCCCACTTATATTGGGTGTATTTTTGCAGGTCTTTTTGCAGTTTTTGACACAGGAAGGTCCTGCAATGCACATCAGTGTGAACGAGAGTCTATAAATCCTCTTTTTAGCCTAAACTAACCAAATTTTTATGGCGTTAACATGCACATGTGCTTCAAGTGAAAATGAAGAAGTTGGCCTTTTGTGCATCATTGTTAAATTGTGGAGACCAAAAAAATCACATGGTTTGCACCAATCAGGATACTTTTGCACTCAGTACACTTTTCAGCTTGAAAAACAGTCCAAAAAAACGCTGGGAAAACCGGGACAAAAACAGTCCAAAACCTGTTCAAAAAACCACAACCGCCGAAAAACAGACCAGTTTTTGTGACAAAAACAATGCAAAAAGCACTTGAAATGGACGGTTCCGCTGAGGTCAAAACAGCTGTTTTTGTCTTTTGCTGTGTAAACGTACTCTTACTATACCAGGGAGGAAACAGGGGGAGGCAGGGTGTACTGAGATTGATGCTGGGAGGTAGGAAATTAGACAAAAAATTCTGGGGCTTGTAGTTTTACATTTCAAAGGGATACAGCTTTCGAATAGGAAATGTGGCTATTCTGCTGCAGAGATAAGAGGCTACATACAGCACAGGAAAAGCAAGAATTTAGCTCAGAGCACATCAAAGAGAGATAAATAATGACACCGGCAACACATTTGAGATTCTTTTGATTCACTGCACAATCCCTTTAAGAAGCTTTATGAACAGGTTCTTGGCTATAGAGGGTGCAAAGGTAGCAGTCACCCCTAGACCATATTGCTTCAGAGTCCCAGAAAGGGCATGTCCCCACGCACGTTTTTTCGGCCGGTTTTTCAGCCTGTTTGCGGTTTTTTAGACCGCCTGAAAAACCGGCCGAAAGTGAGCACAACTGTGCTCTATGGAAAACCCGTGCAGCAGTCCCCACTGCACAGGTTTTCCGCCCGGCGGTTTTGCCGCCGGCGAGCCGGCGGCAAAACATTGTAGAAGCACCATCTTCCGTCCGGTTTTCGGACGGAATCTGTGCTTCTCAATGGGAGGGGGAGGGCTTTTCTCCGCTCATCGCGGAGAAAAGCCGCCCCCCCCCCCCACACGCGGCCGTGGGGACAGGCGCAAAACAGGACAAATACCGGCCAGCAAACCGGCCGGTATTTGTCCTATGCCGTGTGAAATCGCCCAAAGATTGCTGGCCACATGCACAGTATTAACCTGACATTTAGTAAGTAGGGGGTACATTGGACCCTAGAATCCTGTTCTGCCTCTAATTTTAAAGGGCATTGTCTGTTTTCTTTCTCACAGTCTAATGAAGACATCATGAGTCCCAGCTTTGCTAAAGGAGATTACATTTAGTAACATAACTTGATTCTTGTGTTGTCTGGCATTGTGAAAGAATGCTGCACCAATATTTTTCTTCACTCAACATTTTGCAATAGTGTCCAAAAGTCATTGTCTTATCATAAACCAGAAAGTTATTTGTAAATGGATAAGGACAATTTGTACAACCACTTGAAAGCTCACATTTAATAAACAATGACTACATGTTAAAGGACCACTTCAGGTTTTTTCTTACATTCATTAGATACACTGTAGTGCCAGTAACTTTGCCTACTTGCAGCTACAGGATTTCTGGCTGATGCAACAGTCCGTTTGTTCAGATGACCCATTCTTTGATTAGCTGAAAAACACTCTTTAGATATTGACAGGAAGTCTGTCTCTCTATACATTCCTATGAGACTGAAAGTCAATCTCCCATAGAAATGCATCAAGAGATTCAGGTCACACAACCATGCTGTGTGTTCAGCAACAGTCATGATCGTGTTCCCCCTGAACAGCACTCTTGTTACTCACCTCTCCTTACTTCTGCTCCACTAGGATCCTGTGCTCTGTGCCTGTGCGTGCATCCCCACCTCCTCAGGCATGCACTCACTCTGTGAAATTGAAAGAGCCATCGCAGCAGTAATTGGTTAATCGCCGGGCGATGACCCTATATCTACTGTATACTCCCTTAGCACTCTGACAGATCCTTGGTGTGTTTTACTGGAGACTTGACCTGACCTTATTTCTCTGCCTTGCGATTCTGTACCACTTAAAAACCTGGCCGCCACCGCAAGTAAGTTGTTTTAGGGGCAATGACCTCGGAGTCTCCTGCCACACAAGATCAATTAGCCTTGCTGCAGGCTCTGAAGACCAGGAGTCTCCTTAGACTCTGCTCACTGATGTGGCTTATGCCACTGATTTCAGTGGTCCAGCAGGTCCACTCCATACCTGTGAGAGCAATCAGAGTGTCATAGGCTAAGAAATGCATCATTTCTATGAATAGAAAAAAAAAAACAGAGTGGTCCTTTAAGAGGACCTGTGATCCTTCCTGAAAGTCTGGTTTATGAAATTATTGTGTTCTTTATTAAAGGAATTTTCTCACCATGTTGTGTCACAGACAGCTTCATATCCATACTGCCTGGTCAGGCTGTGGATAGTTCTATATAAGTTTTAGCATATTTTTCTCAGCGTTACAGTAACATAAGTGCAGCAGATTTAAACAAATCTGTAGTAGGCTGCGTCCACAGGGCAAATTACAAAACACTTGTTGGATTTTGAATAAGAATCCGATGAGTATTTAAACGTCTTTTTACACTCAATTGTCGTTTTTTGGTGCGGTTTTCGGATTCAGTTTTTCAATTGTTTTTTGTCAGACAGTGTATCATAGAGCATTATTGAGTTTTTTTAGACAGATCCGGGCAAAATCACCCTAAAAATGACAGCAAAGCTTTCTGGTTGTTTTTTTATGCCATCCCATGGTTTTGAAATCTGATCTCAGAATATCTGAGCAGTGTAGACAGCAACTCAGATATTCTATTGAAGTCTATAGAGATGGTTTTACAGTCTGTTTTTGATGGTTTGAGAATCCAAATCTACATAAAAAAATATTAAATCCTTGCCGAAGAGGGCCCCCCATAAAAAGACTCCCCAAGGATGAAAAGAAGTGCTTATTAGAGGTAAACAATTAATCTTTTTTAGGATAAAACTCTGCTTCCCGACTAAGTGATGTCACTCAAACTCTTTCTAACAGGAAGGATATGGAGATAACCCGAGACAGTTGTCTGTACTCAGAAAAAGAAAACCCCCTTTTTCCCTGAACAGGGCAAAACAAAAGGTAATATATTTCGTAAAAGTCTTATTTACCTTTTTCCCCAATGTTGAAAGCTAATTAGTGAAAAACCCTTTAATCGTGACCAGGCATTTTCTTAAAAAATCGTTATCCCTCTTTAATTTGTAATAAATTTATAATCAATTGTTATCGTTAGGGGTGTGTCCTTCAATTGACATGTCCAATCAATCTTGACACAAGGAGAATTGTATCACCCAGTTGTCAATTTTTGTAAAAATTATTATTTATAAAATTTAGGGGGAAAAAAGGGAATGGTCAGTTCAGTTTATCAGAAGAGATAAGATACTTATTTGATTGAAAATAGAATATCATTTGGGTGAATCAGGGGGGGAACTACCAGGTAGCAGGTTTTGCAGCTGCCCGGGGTCGGGACATAGGGGGCCCCGGGCCCCCGGAAGTGCTTCCACGTCTCCTCCCCGGTAGTTCGGCTCCTGCACCTGCCGGCGGTGAACATAAGTTCGCTACCGGGGGAGTGCGGGCCCCGGGCCGGTCGTTCTATCACTGGGGAGCGCATGCAGGGGGCGGCACCGGCATAGAAATAGCCGGGAAAATTTAAACGCTTGCCCCCCCCCTTCCTGCAGGGCCTTCCAGCCCGAGGGGGGGGGTAGGGAGTTCAGAGGGACACTGTAATATGCTGCTGAAAGGGGCATATCAACCCCTGCTCCTAGTCGGTCAAGAGGAGGGGGGGGGGTGTTTGGGGCATGGAGTTAGGGCTCAAGGTGGAAGTGCCTGTTTTGTCCTCCACCCCCCCCTCCCCCTCTATGACTTGTGTTTAGCAACACCAGGTTTTTTATAAATTGGTTTTTAGGGGTTTTGCATGGTGTCAGAGTGTGTATGTTTTGCAAATGTTTACATGAGTGTTGTGTCTGCATGTGGTACATGGGTGTTTTTGTGTCTGATGGGTGTACAGTCTGTGGTTACATGGGTAGTGTCCGCATGTTAGTGTGTCGCATGTGTGTACATGATTTTATTTTATTGGTGTCTGGCATGGGGGGATGTGTCTAGGGTGCGAGAGTGTCTAGCTGCGCGGATGTGACCGGGTGGGGGGATTAAAGGGTGGCGGGATATTTGGCGTTTGTGGGGGATGTTCCGGGTGTGCGGGATTGCCCGGCTTTGTGCGGGATGTTTTCCGGCATTGCAAATTTTGACGGTTTTGGGGGGGGGTTTGTGACGGATTTTTGTGTGCCGCTGTGTGCGGGATTTTGTTGGGATTGGGGATGGGCCATTTGGCCCGGCGTTGTGGGGATGTGCCCGGGTGTGCGGTATGTGCCGGCGGGTGGAGATGTGACCGGTGAAAACCCCAAAGTGGGGGATGTTTCCCTGGGTGAGCGGGATGTGAGGGTTTGGGGGTTTTGCCGGGGTTTGTATGGAGTGCCCGGGCGTGTGCGGGTTTGGGGCGGTGTGGGTTGACCGGGGGGGTGGGGGATGTGACCGGGGTTGGGACCGGGTGTGGGGGTGGGGACCGGGTATGAGAGTTGCGAGATGTTTTTGGGTTTGGGGATGTAACCGGTGTGTTTTTTAGGGGACGGGGTGGGGGGCATTAAAAGTTTACTAGGGGGCCCTCCCATTTTAGTTACACCCCTGGGGAATGAGGAAGATTTGGCACTGACAGGCCATTTCTAAAAGTTTTAAAATCAGGTGAATGTTTTTTTCAGTCATACATACAGGGGCGTCTAGTGCCATATGACAAGTTGGTCAGAAGACCCCCCTTTAACTTGGTCTGGCTTTCTAAGTCTATTCACCAAAGCATCGGACAAAAAAATCCCGAAAGCGGCGTTTTTTTTTTTTAAAGCAGGGGGGCCCTGGTTTTTTTTCCACGTTTTGTAAAAAAAAAATGATTTTTTTTACGCACCCATAAAAAGTATTGTTGAGAGGAGCCCCGAAAAAAAAGCGCCCGGGGTATTATCAACTGTTGTATAATATGCCAGCGCCAGAAGACAAGCAGAGAAAAGAGGAGCTGTGGAGACTGCCGTACAGCTTGTCTTTCCTATTGCCGCCTATGAGGCTACAGGAACGATCATATCTTCAGCGCTTTTAAAAAACTAAAAGCGCCGAAAATACAATAGTATTCATGTGCAGTGGAGACATAGCCTAACTGTTCTGCACCTAGGTTTGGTGTCAAAGAAACATACATCACCCAATTTTGAATGTGGTACGTGCCCCCGATCCCCAAACGTGGGCATTAATTTAAAAGCGCCAAATTTGGAGTTTTCGACTGTTCATAATATATAAAAAGGGCTAACAGCTTTTTGACTCAGATAACCCTGTCGCCCCACGTATTTTGAATATACTAGTGAAATTTTTTTGCAGATATAAACATTGTGACATCTACTCCTTTAGAATATTTTTAGCTGCAGTTTTTCACTTTATCATTTTAGTAAAATGATGTTAATAAGTTGTACTTTTTTAATACCTTTAGGGACTTGAGCAATAACAGTGGGCCCGGATTTTGTTGTTGCCAATAGGATAATTTTATAAAGCATTTGTATAAGGGTTTGAAAAAATGAAGGTTTCTTCCCTTTTTATGTTAATGACTAATGTGTATTTTAGTTAATAAATTTATTAGAGGGAACTCCAATACATCCTATAGACATGAGTAGCACTGGTTTTGGAAAATAAAGCAGTTTTTCTACCTTTGTACAAAACCTTTGAAAGGGGGTTTTCTCATTTTAAAAGGGAACCCTTTTTTAAATGTCCCCGGACCCCTAAACCCCGTGAGTCACATTGTTATGACCCCCACAAAAACTTAGTAAACCTAGGGGGCTCGGCAGCAGCAGATGGGACGGGAGTGTCTCAGCAAGGTCATGGTAGATAGTCACAGATTTGTGGAGCCATGCGGACTGCATCCCACAGCTGCTGGTGTTTGCATAGCAGGGCTGTGGAGTCGGGAAGCCGAAGCCCCCCACTCCCATTCAATTTCCCCAAACCCCCCACTCCTGACTCCTAAACACGGGAGTTTTTTTTTTATGATTTTTGGGGACTTAAGCTTTTTCACTTTTTATTCTTTTTTTCTGGAATTTGGGTTGAGCAAAATAAAATTTAAAGGGGTTTTGCCACGAAGTAAAATTGACGTGGGAAGCTTCCAAATTAAATAATAAACATTTTCACCATTCATTGTTATTTAAAATTCTGGACCGTTTTTGTTTTAGCTGCCTTTTAGTGAGCCATTGTTTACTGCTCGTCTCCAGGGGATACGACATGGGCTGAGAGCTCCTCAGTCCGGGGTCGCACATGCCCTGACATAACCTCTTCTCTCAGCAGCTACTGAGTGTTCAACCCCAGGTGTTGTCAATCGCTCCTTTGCCCTCTATACCCCTTATTAATTAGTCAAACAGTGCAAATAAATTAAAAAAGAAACCTCAAAGAGGTCTGTGTATTGATAAAGAAAAAAAATCCACAGGTTTGGTGCCTGCAGGGATTTGAACCTAGACCCCTTGTGTCGGGAGGTAAAAAGCATTACCTCTAAGCTACATGTAGCTATTTGGTCCCTCTGTAAATAAACCGACATTTCTTTGACTAGAGAGAGGAAAGTCCTGGGATGCCATCCTGCTGGGTCACATGATATGCAATTAAACAAAATCACACACGCCCCTTCTGAGCACACAGAGCTGAAGAGCTGGAAGCAGGAGGTATGAAATGAGATCGTGGCAAAACCCCTTTAATTGTGGTGGTGTTTTTTTTACACCATTCTCATACTGATATTTTAACCCCTTCCTGACAGAGCCTTTTTTTTGTCACACTCTTTTTTGCCTCTTAGCCTTCCCAGAGCCATAACTTTTTTTATTTTTCGATCTACACAGACATATGAGGGCTTTTATTTTGCGGGACAAGATGTACTTTCTAATGATGTTATTGATAGTACCATAGAATATACTGGGAAACCGCAAAGAATTCTAAGTGGGTCAAAATGTAAAAAACAGTACTTGCGCCATGTTTGCGGGAGTTTTGTTTTTACATTGTTCAATCTTTGGTAAAAATGATGTGTTCTCTGTATCCTATAGGTTGATATGCATCTGCAAATACCAAACACGTATGGTTTCCGTTATACTTTGGTACTGTAAAAAAATTTCAAACATGTTCTATTTTTGAAATTTGCGTCGTGGCGCCATTTTCTACAACTAGTAACTTTTTTTTTACTACCTACGGACGTGACTGAAGGGGCATTTATTGCTAGCAGTTTCGAATACATGTGACTTTTTTGATTCAATTTATTCCAATTTTTAGGGGACGTGAAATGACCAAAAAAAAATGTTGGTGCTCGAAATTTGTTTTCTTCTACAGTGTTCAGTGAATGGGATAATTGATGTTATATTTTAATGGATCGGACTTTTTCAGACGCAGTGATACCAAATATGTGTAACTTTTTTATTACTGTTTTTATTTTTGAAATGGAAATAGGGTGATTTGAACTTTTAATATTTTTTTATTTATTTTTTTTACTTTAACTTTGAGAACTCACCACTATGGGGCGCAATCATTTTTACAGTCTAATGCATTGTGAAGACAATGCATTAGGGTGTACAAAGATGGCGGTTTCCCCACTTCCTGCCTGGGGTCAGAATTGGAGAAATCAAAAACATGGTGGCGATGGAAGCCTTCACAAGGCTTCCAACTGCCATGTTAAGTGATCTGGGTCACTCAATTTCGTTGCTGATGTCCCGATCGCAGTGAGATGCGGTGCGCGGCACCGTTTCTCATTGATTTAGACGCAGTGGCCACGTTTGCCGCGGCGACTAAAGGGTTAAACAGCGCGGGATAGTGCCAACACCATCCCGTGCTGTTACCGCCAAGTGTTAGCTGCAATTAGCAGCTAACATTCGCCAGCGATGTAGCTACACAGCCCCTTACTGGGATCATACGTATTCTAACGTCCAATGTTGGTAAGGGGCTAATAGTTCTGACTTTTACACACATGGGGGTACCAATTATGTTAATTTTTTTGGTTGATTTTTGTATATAGTAAATGAAAAGTGAAAAAATATTTAGAGGGATATGTATGACCTACCAAGGTCTAAGACTTTCTTTGTTGCTCATAGCAACCAATCAGAGCTCCATTTTGATTTCATATAGTGCTCTAAAAAAAATGAAAGGGAGCTCTGATTGGTTGTTATGGGTAACAAAGAGACCTAGACAGTTTTCATACATGTGGCCTTAATATTTTTTTATTATTTCCTTTAAGTCCTGTAGCATTTGAACATGTGATGTCTCGATCCTTTGTACAGTATAGTGGTTATGAATGGCCAGAATTAGCGTTATTTCCAATTCTGGCCACTGATGATCAGTGTCAAAGTTAGGTGAAAAAATGAACAGTTGGGAGACATTTGTCCATTCTCATGTGTTGATGGTATAATAATGGTCAGCCAAACGTATGTGGTATGACTATCTTTCAGATACTAAGCTGCACATAATGAAAACGGTTACCTAGATATGGATATTTCAGCTGAACAGAGGCCTGGGCAGAGGAAGGGGGCATCATTTATGTATGGCATATATTAGGATGACCTGTGGGTGTTCCTGATATGTCTGTTTTAATAGCTACTTGTGTTCCTTGTAAAAATAACAATTCTGTATCACTGAATGTGTCAGCTGGGTGTTACCATTCCAATTGTCAAAGGGCTGTGTCCCTGCACACACTGACTATCAGCCCTGATTGGATAATGTCTTGACTGTGCAGGGGCACACTCCCAGTTGGTAAGACCCAGCTGGCTGATTCAGTAGTAACTTGATTACTTTCTGTCCCTGGCAGGAAGCAGTGAAACCGCCTTATTGGTGTATCCTAATACATTGTCTATACAATGCATTAGGCTGTATAAATGATTGGAGGTGAAGCATCCTAGGGGGCCTTAAGATTAAAGTTAAAAAAAAATTAAAATATTATAGGTTCAGAAAAATAAAATAATAAAAAAGTCCAATCTATTAAAATATAACATCATTTATCCTGTACACTGTACACCAAAGAGGAAAAAAAATTCCAAATGCCAAAATTGCGTTTTTGTTTTTTTTTGGGGGTCACTTCATATTCCTTAAAAATTGTATTCCAAACTGGTACCAATAAAAAGTACACTTCAGCCTGCAAGAAATAATCCCTTAATCAAGTCTGTAGGTTTTAGTAAAAAAGAGTTATTGGTCATAGAAAATGGCATCGGCGTGTAAATGTAAAAAATAGACAATGTTTTGATTATATTTTTTTACAATATAACATATCACAAACCCAATGGCTATGTTCACACGGCATAATTGCGGGACGTATTTCGCCCCGCAATTACGCCGTGTGCTCGGGAGCGGGGGCAGTGGGGCCGGCAGCTCGCTGGCCCCATAGACATTCATTATTCACGGCGCGTATTCTCTATGAGAACTGTGGATTACCATAATGATTGGGACGGCGCGAAATACGGGGCAAGATACGTCCCATTTTAAGCAGTGTGAACATAGCCTATATGTTTGGTGTTGCTGGAATCATATCAGCCTGTAGAATACAGAGAACACATCATTTATATCGGAGAGTGAACTCCCTAAAAAAAAAATCGCCAACATGGCGCAAGTACTTTTTTTTCACATTTTGCCCCACTTGGAATTTTTTTGCAGTTTCCGAGTATATTCTATGGTACAGTGGCACCATTAGAATGTACATCTTGTCATGTAAAATAAAAGCCCTCATTTGTCGACGTAGGTGGAAAAATTAAAAAGTTATGGCTCTGGGAAGACGAGGATAAAAAAACTAATGTGTCAACCCAAAAAAACGCAAGGTCCTTAAGGGGCTAATGTGTGAAGGGTTATGTGTGCATCATGTGTCTAATACATGAGCGCTATGTGCATGTATCTATAATATAGGTGATGTGTAAATGCAAGCAAGTGTTCACAGAATTAGCATTTGTGGCATGAACGCGTACAATGTGCTTGCCTTAAATTTGCAGAGGGCGCTTTGCTTTTTTTTCCTCTGGATAAAACCATTGCTTTCATGTCAGGAAATTACATCAAATACATCAACATAGGATCCCACAATCCTTTTTTCATAATCAACCATAATCAACCTGAAAGCTGCAGGCTATTGCTATCTGGACTGGAAGGTCCATGGTTATTAGTCCCTTCCCACCCTAAAAGTACCAGCCTGTAGGTGCTCCAGAGACATACCATCATATTAGATGGTCTGCTTCTGATGGTAGCCCAGTTCGTCTCAGTACCCTTATTGCGTTGGATACTGGGCTAATGAGAAAGGTGGCAGCCTTGACATAGGAATTCCTATATAACTCACAGAAAAATGGAACATTATTCAGTGATAATTACAGAACCACAGCCATACATATTGCACAATAGCAGGACAAAAACCATTCCCAATAGGGGGCAATGAAAGCACCTATGCAACTTCTCCCATGTAGCACTCGGGCTTTTTATTTGCTTGTGGAGTCCATGCATCCACAGACTCAGAATTGTATTGACAGCACAAAGGAGACCTACACAATGTTAGGTGGGTGCTTCTAATGTGATGACGGATAAGGGTATATAATGTTGTCTACAGGTAAACATTAAAGGGGCTTTCTCACCTTGTAGTTTCACAGTCACAACCAGTTTTTCATCCTCTGTCCCATCAGGCTGTGGGTGGTTCTATAGCAGTGATTAGCATATTTTGTTTCTCTGTAACTGGCTAAGCAGTGTAACTAGCTGACAAGTGCAGGAGATGTTACCTTCAGTAAACAAAAGCAACATGTGCTGTGAGGAGGGAAAACATTTGCTTATCTGTAAACAATAGCTAATCTCGATAGACATAAAGGGCCACATGTATGAAAACTGTCTAGGTTTGTTGCCCATAGTAACCGATCAGAGCACGCCTTTCATTTCATATAGAGCTCTGAAAAAAATGCGAGGGGCGCTCTGATTGGTTGCTATGGGCAACAAAGTGAATTTTAGACCTAGACAGTTTTCATACATGTGGCCCTAAGACTTCTCTTCTGGAGTGGAGTAAGCTCCAACCATGGTGACGTCACTCCCTGATCTGTCTAATCGGTAAAGGAGATTGTTGTCAGGTAATCAAAGAAACCTGAGTGCATTCAGAGTAGATAAAATCTCTTTTATCTCCTGACCAAGGTAAAATCAAAAGACAAATGTATTTGGTAAAAGTCTTCAATTACCATTCCCTAAATGTCAAAACCTAATCTTTGTAGTGAGAAAACCCTTTTAATATGTATACATGTACAGCTGAAACCAGATTTTTACATACACTATGTAATAAGACACATCTGCATGTTTTTCTCACTATCTGACATGAAATCAGAATAAACCTTACCCATTTTAGGTCAATTAGGAACCAAAATTATTTATATTTGCCAAATGCTAGAATAATGATAGAGAGAGAATTTAAGGCAATTTTATTACTTTCAGCAAAATCAAAAGTTTACATGTAAGTGAGTCTTTTTATATAGTGTATGTAAACATATGTTTAAACTGTATAGGGGAATATACACTTTTAACTGGGCAGTTTTCTACAGACATTAATGAATGCCTTGTACTTGTGCAAGAAAGGAGTGGAGTGCTGGCACTAAAATCACATTGCGTACAGTGAAACCAGCAAACAAAGGTGGAGCCCTGGTTTATACAAATGCTTTAGCCCTATTGAAGAAATACAA